>VWYP01015298.1:0-34981 GCA_013400435.1 Pycnonotus jocosus
AATTGAGACTTTTTTTTTTGCAGTAGAAAATGGACTTTTAGTGGAACTATTTCACAGAGCATAAATAAGGCTTGTACTCTCTACCTGATATCTTGATTAAAGGCTCTGTTAAAGACTTGATTTTGAAAGGAGGAAGAATAGGTCTATAGTTAAAGCATGAGTAGGCATTCTAGATATTCTGGACTCTGGTAATAAAAGACAAGAACAGGAGGAAGATACAATAAAGATCAATTAAAGACCTTCTAAGCAAGTTGCAACAATTGAATAAGATAGGGACAGAAGTGAGTGTCATAAAAGCGAAATAGGAAAATATTCCAAGTGGTGTTGTACAAGTTTGAAAATGAGGACAAGATTCTAAAGTTGCTAAACATTTCTGAAGTGTGAGAAAAGACTGACAGAAGAGTAAGTGAAGAAGAGGAGGGCACACTTTGCCAAATAAAAGATGGTCTGAGTCACATCTAATATGATGTGAAAATATTTTTACTGAATTGTAAGAGTTCTGCTGACTGCATGTATGAAACTTTCTGGAAATTAAACTATTTCTCGGTAGTTCTAAAAATAATTCTCCCTTACTGAAGAATTTACTTCCAGGCTAATAGCATTCTTTAGAAAAACTAAACCTGTAAAGACTGTAACATTGTATAACTCCCCTCCAGGATTTGGACACAGAAGAGCAGAAATCATCTAACAGTCTGAATTGCTTTTCCATCACTGAGCAAGTAAGTTCTACTGAAGAAGATGAGTCTCCAAATGCAAGAAAGAAGACTAAAATGGACACAAAACTACGAAACAGTGTAACAGCCAAAGAATCCATTTCTACTGATGGTATAAATTCACATTTGCACAAAAGTACACCAGACACTGCAGCGTATACAGATGACAGTAGAACAGCAGACACAGAGAGTGAACCAGAAGAAGGTGAAATTACAGATTCTGAGTGTGAAACCTACAGTGAGGAGGAATTAACAAGTGAAGAAACTGGTGATTCAGAATACTCAGAAAATGAAGGTGAATTATTGTGGATTATGTATGGTATTACTATATTTTTCCAGGAGTCTGTTAAAAAAAGAGTTTGGATAATTTTAAAAAGTATATAAAAGCATGTGACTTGAGATACTTTGAAAAAGTGCTCTATGTTACCAGCATTTCTTTCCCTCTCTTCACTTGCACAAAAGTAAGTAGTAGTACTTTTATAAAAGCTGTTACTGAGTATAACATCTGTGCTTGTGTAGAAATCTCAGGGATTGGAAAAAATTTGGTTCAGTTAGGGAAGTGAAAGAAGAAAAGAAACTGCTGCTAAAATAGGGGTTCTAGACTAGTAATTTTCAGTAATTGTGTGTATTAGCTCTCTTAAATTAATATACAGTATTTTTGATACTGTTTGTAAATCATGTACAGCTGAATGCGAGATGGGTCTACTGTGGTGAAAAGCAACATGGAGTAGTCAGTACTAGTTGAAATCATATTTTGTGTATATTCCAGTGGCAACTTGTAAGAAATGGATAAGGACAGGAAACCTGTATACTGTTTTATTACCAAGGTGTTCTGCTAGGTCCTTAATAAACAAAAAAATGAAGGTAACCTGTAAAAAGCTTGATGCAGCCAGTCAGAACTATGCATGTGCAAAGGATATTCCAAATCTCGGAATCAAATACAACCTATAGAAAACTGTATTGTAGCCTGTGCTCTGCTCATAGTTTATTGTCAGTTTGTTTCCTGTGTTTTCATTACTTAACTACTCAGATTCTAGTTGATTAATGCTAACCAAAATGTGCTTGCAACCATCAGGCTTTCAGACTAAACATTCTTATCTTAATATCCAATTTTGCAATAATGCTCAAGTAATAAAAACTAGGGACAGTTTCTCTTCCTCTAGTACCTTTAAAGGTAGAGTCTTCTCATCTGTGTCTGCTCCTAGCTGAGATCATTGGAGATTGTTTCTATAAATGTACATCCAAGTATAAAATTCATACAGCTGTCAGAATATAATATCTTAATGGACAGTCTTAATGGATAATAGTCTTATAATCTTAGAGTAGTCTTACAGTGTCTTATAGTCTTGTACTATCTTAATGGATAATGAGGCAAAAAAGCATATGCATCAGGAGGTTCTGTCTATTGTTTTGTTTTTTAATCCATGTTTGAATAGTGCTCCTAAGAGAAAAAAACAGTAAAAATACATTTGACGTAGAAATTGTCAGATACTAAGTCTGATATGTGTTAGGTCTGTGATGTGGTGAACAAAAAGGTGTGCTGCCTTTTCTCAAAGTAATATTGTTTTCTAATCCATTACAACTAATGACCCATAAATCTATAATATACTAACTAGTAAATTTTGTGGATGTATATTTTACTGCTGTATCTAAATAGTTGTCCACATGTAAACCAGAATTAGGAAAACATTTGAAATACTTTGGTGTGCATCCAGAAAGCCTTTGAAACAATAATCTCATCAAAGTTTTCTCTCAGATGTTGTTACACATTTCTCTTTATGAAAGTTGCATATTATTCAGTCAGGTAATGGCTGAATGTTTTTTGAAAACTATAGACTATAAAGTTAAAACTGTAATGTGTTGGTAATAATGGTGGTGGTGATTTTTTTTCTGTGTAATTATAGATGAAGAAAAGATCTGGCCTCCCTGTATCAGAGTAATTGTAATAAGATCACCAGTTCTACAGACTGGGTCGCTTTATATTATCACTGCCGTGAAACCTGCTACAATTGGAAGGTAAAACTGAAAGATTTTTTTATATATATATCTGAAACTACCTCTCTTTGAAAGCTGTGGAAAGCACTTAGGATTACTTGTCTCTACTCTTGATTCTTGTCTTCCTAGCCGTCAGCAGCTGGTGCTCAGTACTCAGAGGCACTCATGAGTTTGGTCAGTCCACAGTAAGGAATTCAAGTCAGGTCACATAACATGTCATCATGATAATGTAACAGCTTACACAGTTAATGCAGCTCGGCAGACCTTAAAATTTCTTAGTAATAACTTCATCTTGTGACTGAGCCCCAGTGGCAGCACAGCTGCAAGCCCTGCTTTGAAAACTTGTTTCCTAGAAAGTAAGTGAATTTTGTCCAGGCAGGTGAAGTGGGCTTATCCTAGGCTTCCTCACACATTGAAATTTCATTAGGGTTTGTTCGTTGGTTTTAGATGATAAGCTGGTTTGTGCTAGACTGTATGCATTCTTACAGTTCTAAATCTAGTTTGTTCATTGTGGATGATGAATTTAGTGATGATGTAAAGCTTTCTTCCATGCTTACTGAAAACCTCGCCCTGGAAAAGCTGTTTCTAATGCTGATAGATATGTTTTCATTCACTCTTAAAGGTTGAGTCCATGTATGTGAAGATCAACAGACAACTCTACTTTAAATTTGCATATAGGTCTTTTACTAGCTGCATTGCTTCTTAGTATAAGAATCTAATACACAAATCCCTTCTTCCTTCTGCACTGTTTTGATAACAAAAAAATGCAAACAAACCAAAACCCACCAAAAGTAGAGATTACTCTTTCTTTACTTGTATTACCTGCCTATTGCAACCAAGAATTCAACTTCACCATCAAAGACTGATGCCAAGATACACTGAAGACCCTGAAAGATGTAGACTTCAGAGTGTTATTTAAAGGCATTGCATGGCAGTTCAGATAGAAATACCAGGTTTATAGATAAAAATTTAATGGTACTGTTTGATCATTTATTAATCATCTGTTTTATATAGTTTATACAAATGGCAGAAGGGACCTAAAGCAAACCTTTATATTGTGTATGCAGCAACACAATGTTTTGTATCTGTAAAAATTCCTAATAGCTTAGAGGAGAAATAAGATACTACAGTTTAACTGAAACATACCTTTCATAAACCATTTATAAGACCTGTTTCTACTCTGTTGTGATCTGTATATCAATTTGCCTTTCCAGAGAAAAAGATGTTGGACACACACTTCAGATTCCTGAAGTTGGAGTCAGTAAGGTAATGCTTGTTCATGTCTGCTGAAAGGTAGATCAGAGGACATAAATGTATGAATGAAGCATTAGATTTTATGGCTTTAAATCTGGAACATTGTATTAATTTTTTGAAAGAACTTTTGGAATGGGAT
This sequence comes from Pycnonotus jocosus, assembly GCA_013400435.1. Lineage (NCBI taxonomy): Eukaryota > Metazoa > Chordata > Aves > Passeriformes > Pycnonotidae > Pycnonotus > Pycnonotus jocosus. Next base: position 4,102 of record VWYP01015298.1, read on the forward strand.
ATGGGTTTAGCCAGACTTGAATTTAGAAAAAAGGAAAAAATATACTATTTTACTGAATGGGAACTTAACACCAACAACTGTGTGTTTTCAAAGTCTTTGAGTCTTTAATTTCATAGTTATTGAACTTCAGGAAAACCTCTGTTAAGTACTAATGGTATATAAAATTTTGATGTCAAATAGTAAGAATTCCTTTACCAAATAATGCAATCCTTGCAATTATGCCCAGAGCAAAAGGATTTTTTTTTTTTTTGCCAAGCAACTGTGGAAATTATGTACAGGGAGTTTGAAAAATTAACAGAATTCCTTTCAATGTTAGATTGAATAGAATTTTTTGTATCAATTCTGTACTCTGTAGTTCAACACAGACCCTAAATACAGCACTCCTAATAAAAGAAAGCTGTAGATTGACAAAGTTGTGTTGTCCAGACAAAAAGTTTGTTAAAAAAATCTGTAAATGCAAGTATCTCATGAAACACACATCTGTTTTTAATTACAGTTCTCATTAGTCAGCTGCTGTATTTCATACTGAATAATTTCCAGAGTAAATATTTCCCTGCTATTAATAACTTTTTCAGGCATGTGTTTGAAATTGGGCAAATAAAGGAGCTAAAAGGCTTTTATTTTTCTGTAAAATTACCATTTTAGTACTTCACAGGTACTGACAGTTTATAGAAGTTACTTCACTTTTCAGATAGGAGTCAAAGGTGAAAAGATAAATTACATATCTGTAGAAATAAAAAGTTATGTACTAGTTTGTTTTCCTCACTATTCTTTCTAGCTGTGGTCAACTTTGGTGTTTGCTTTTCTTGAGTGGAAAGTGAGATGTAAAAAAATGCTACACCCTGCAGGTTTAGCCTCTTTAGAAGACGTTTTAGTTCTATTTAGTAAAGCAGAAGTAGAAAATAAAATGTCTATTGAATGAACTAGTCAGTCTCCATCATTATGGGAGTATTTCATGTAGTAAGAAATGCTAGCCAATTTTCAATTTTTTTTCCTTTTTTTTTTTAATGAAAGCCGCAACTACAATTGCTCTAAATCGTCAAATTTGGAACAGTCACTTCTCTAGACTTACTGCTTGTTCTGAAAGTTCTAGTAGACTGGAGAAGTTGGTACTTTGGTTTGTTCAGTGGCCTTTTTTGGAGGTAGTGCATATCTTTATGAATTTGGCCAGAAGTTGTTCTTTTTCTGGTCTGTGTGGGCTTATTAGCAATACCTATACAGAACTGCAACAAGACAAAAACCACCCCTTTATAAGTCTCAGTATCAGAAAGGAGATAAAAGAAACAGCCAAAGATTGGTACTGATTTTGTCCTACGTATTAAGATGGAGGAAAAGGTGAATTATGTGAAAGTTACAAAAGCATGGCGTTTAGGGAGTTAGTTCAGATATTAAAGACCAAGTAAATGGAAGCTGAATGAGATCTTTTTGTAAAATGAGAGTGCTATAAAATACCTTAAGAGCAAAAAGCCTGTTATTTAGAAGAACAGTTAAGAAGCCTATATTACTGAATCTTGCAGTTCTTTAAATAAAACATACTTGCCACCTTGGAAGAAAATAGTTGTCCAGTACTGAATCAGCTTATAAACAAAATAGTTACATAATTAACTGTATACATTAGCTCGTGCTGTTGTGGCCCATTCATTTACATTTCACAAGAATGAAATCGAAAGATATTAAATACTTTATTAACTTAGAGTACCAGAGCCACTCATTTTAAAGGTCTCAAAATATATTCTGAAGTCTCCCTAAAATAACATTTAAGTTGTGAAGTATTCTCTTAATAAGAACATTTAACTTAGGCTTCTATTTGTCAGTTTCATGCAGAAGTATATTTTGACCACGATTTGCAAAATTATGTTCTTGTGGACCAAGGCAGTCAGAATGGAACAGTTGTTAATGGAAATCAGATTCTCCAGGTGAGTACCTATTGTTTTAGTGCTCTGTACATTGCAGAAAACTAATCTTGTGGTAGTTTTAAATGTTTTATGGCAAATGACTTACAATGCCATTGTATGCCTTCTTTCATACAGTAATGCCTGCCTTGGTTCCCTTTTGGTTTTAGGGTCACTTGGAGTACTTAATGTTTGGTTATACTAGGAAAAATCCACTATGGTTGCAGTTGCTAGAGTGCAATACCCACTGTAGTTAAACAGCTCCCTACATTTGTGAGACCAAACTGAACTTCTGAGTTGTAAGCAGTGTGCATGAAATTGAGTTCATGTCCTTCATGAGTAGTTAACTTGGCTGCCAAAACTTTCTTTTACTGTAGCCTAAAACAAAGTGTGATCCCTACATCCTGGAGCATGGAGATGAGGTGAAGATTGGCGAAACTGTGCTTTCTTTTCATATTCACCCTGGCAGTGATACCTGTGATGGATGTGAACCAGGACAAGTTAGAGCACATCTTCGCCTGGACAAGAAAAAAGAGTCTTCTGGTTAGTCGTGTTACCATGGGATACATTTTTTTTAATGGCTGTTTGTAAACATAATAATTAGTTCAGTTTTCATACAATTTTCTTGTCAACTGGGAATAGTTGTACATAATGATGTATTTTATTCTTGGTATATTTGTCTGTAATGTCAGAACTAAATGTCGGAACAAAAATTCCCTCATTTGTCTTACGATTCAAAACATTGTTACATTAGTAATTACAAATTCAATCCTGTGTTCTTCCTTTTAGTTTGTCCAGCACTTAGCAAAGAAGAGAGAGAATTAGTCAGAAGAAAAGCATTAAAACAAATACGGGTAAAATATGGTTTACAGGTGAGTTTACAGTAGAAGTTGATTAAGTTTTTGTAATCTTGTGGTTCTTTACTTTTTTTAATTTTATTTAGTACTTTGTGATTCCTGTTTTAAGTCATAGACTTTGTTGAATAAGGAAGTTTTCAAATGCCCTTAAACTTAGCCTGGTTTGTCTTCTGTACCCTAAATTACTATTCTGTAAAAACCAGTACAAAGAAAGATGATGGTAAGAGGGCATGAAAGTTTCATTGAAAATTAGAAAGAAAATCTTTTCAAAGTGTACAAGATTCCTAATCCTTTTGCAGTTAAGATTTTGCAAGACACTTCTATTTTTATTTCTGTAGATTAAGTTTTCACTGAATTGAATTGCAGTCCTATCTTTCATTTAGAAAGGAAACATAATGAGCAACTGAAAAATTATGGAAGGAAACAGGAATTTTTTTAGGTTTTTAAGTCCATAGAAGAATACCAACATGAACATACAGGCAGTATAACATATATGTATTCAGATTACTTCTGTTGTAGAGATAGTTTAAACTATGCAGTTACTTCCAGCATTTGTACTAAGTATCCACGTAGAAAGCTGAATGTCATAATTTCTATCAAATTCTTCAGGTACCAAAATAATACTGATATAGATCTGTAAACATGCATTATTCTGTTATTTATTCTGAAAAAAAGTAGTTGTTGAGGAACAGGCTAAATCTTTAAATAAAAGCCAGTGGCATGTCTACATGGTTTTCTGCTCAATACGGAGAGATTAACTCTTCATACCAAGAGAAGATTCAAGAGAATCTGTTATTTTATTTACAGCTTCTGAGAAATTACTGAATTTGGCAATGTTATGTGATGATGGCAATAATGTGGCTTACAAGATACTGCCTGTAAGCTAAGAAGATAGTAAGTGAGGACTGCAGGTTTTGGTACAAGATTTAGAATTAATTAAAAAGGCTGAAGCTGCCATACTTTTGGAGGGAAAAAGGGAAGTTAACAAAAATAAAGAATTTAAACCTCTCTCTCTTTGTCTTGATGCAATTTAATCTGCTTGGAAAGAACACAGAATATGAAGACAACAAGGCAGTGAAGAATCCAAAGTACAAAGACAGAGCTGGAAAACGCAGAGAGACCGTTGGAAGTGAAGGAATCTTCCAGAGAGATGATAGTTCAGCTTCTGTTCATGTGTAAGTTGGGAGTGGGGGAAAGTATCCCTCATGTCCTTCTCTTGTGAATCTTCAAAAAATTATGATAAAATAAGTACCAGTTTGCTACTGACATGCAGTTTGTTAGATTACAATTTACCTGTATATATTGTTTTAGGAGAGCTAGAAAATTTTAAGTTTTTCACACTTCCCATTTCATGTGCTTTTATTCATTAACTCCTCACCTTCCATATAAAAATATATGGAAAGTGAGAAGTTAAGGATGGCAGTAAGGATGCTTACATCACTTCCTTACTAACTCAAAAATGTAAAGAACTGCCCAGCTGCACTACTGACATGTTCAATAATGTGTGTTTTCCAAGTGGCTCAATTTTTATTTTTCCTTTTCAGTCCCAGTAATAGGACACATGCAGATTTTTCACCTGCAGCTTCTCTCACTGTCAATATCCAGTCACTCATAGGACATGTATTTACATATCTCTCAAATGACACTTTATGTTCCTTCAGTTGTACTTTGCCTCTGTAGCTGTAGTTGGATTTTTTTTATAAGAAGCATGAACTTGTAGGTGCTTGTAAATTAATAAAAGCAAGTGTGAGATTATGAAATAGCTGCAGTAGGATGATTTGGCAGTGATACTGCCTTTTCCATAGTGTAATCCATACCCTTCTACCCATGGTCTATCTTTTAACTGCTAAAGCAAACGAGTAGTTCAGGAGTTTAAGAAAGCTGATGTTCACCAGAGGCTTGTTAACCAAAGATATTCCTGGAGGAACTTGTGAAAGGTAGCAAGGGTCTTCTGGGTAGCTCTTGGTGGACTGATTCCTGGTTTCTGTATGTATGCACATTTCTGTTGTTCAATATTTGAAAGCATACTCTCTATATTAACTCTTGCTTATCACTTGTCTTAAACTTTCTTCAAAGTGAAATCAGCGACAGCAACAAAGGACATAAAATGTTGGAGAAGATGGGATGGAAGAAGGGGGAAGGTCTGGGAAAGGATGGTGGTGGCATGAAGGATCCGGTAGGTCTTTCTGGTTTTCACTTGAAACAAAAAGAATAGAAATGTAGTTGCAGTGAAAAGTATCTAACTGTATGCCACTATTCACTTGAAACTTACCAAAACCCTGGTTAGGAAGGAATAATCTCAGTAGGACTAATCTCAAATTATATTTTCTTTGACTAATGAGGTATTTTGAAATTTTGCAGTAGTAGTGTCCCTGTGAAGTGTAGTGCTCATTAGGAAACTACGCAAAGGAGGACAGACAACTTCTAGACATTGAATTAGTAATCTCATGTTTGAATACAAAGTCTGGAGGAAAACTGGAACAATTTAGGTGATGTGAATTGAAGATCGGTTTAGGGTGGAATTCTTTCTCAGAGGCTGATGTAGCACAAAAATGAAGCTAGATGTGGGCACTGAGAGAGGAAAAGCTAGCAGAAGTCACTGTAGCAAGTTGTGGGCCTGTGTGGTAGCCACGTTAGCCCCATTTTTGTCAGCAGAGATGTGTTGTTTTTTGGCAGTGGTGCTGCTCAGAGCCACTCCATGCCCTGTGTTGCCAGACTGTCCAGGGATCATATGCTGCCCACTCAGTGAGGGGTATCCCACAGTAATGTCAGTGGCAAGGGATGTTATTCAGGACTAGATCATAGTTCCGGAGGTGGTGATGATCCTTTTCATGGTACTGTTCATGTATGATCTAGGTGTTTTAAGAACATGAAAGAGAAGTGCCTGGGGAGAGGGAGTGGGATGTGTATTAGAAAAAGAGAATTTGTAGTGTTTAGAATACCTAACTTGCAATTACAACAATATTTCATGTATTTGACAGATCCAGCTGGAGTTACATCAGAAGCATGCAGGTTTAGGTACTAGGAGACCAACCTCAATTGAAGACATTCAGCTTGTCCAGAGCAAAAATAAAAAGAACTGGGATAAAGCAAGAGAGAGGTTTGCTGAAAACTTCCAAGACCCTAAATCACAAAGGGATACACCTAAGAGTACACCTTGGGTTAGAGGAACTGTAGACTGAAGTATCTAGACCCACACCAAGGTAATTCCTGAGTGTAAATAGTGGAGAGAGAATTTATTTTTATCCTTTTTGGTTTTGCTAAGGCAGGAGTTTGGTTGTATGTAAAATACAGTTGTGGAAAAACTTATTCAAGATTAACTCTGTTATGTTAATTGGTTTTCTGTAGTCTTCATGTTTTTATACACATTTTAATAAGATAGGAATGGAGTTTAGAGGGATATTCAAATTTAAGTACTTGAAAATTATTTTCATCACAAGCAGGAATCTTCCATTGTGTTTTTACACTTCACAGAAAGTTACACAAAACAACTGTTATACCTAAAGAGGATACCTTCAATATTTGAACAGTGGTTTAAAATCAAGATAAAAAAATTAATCCCCCAGATCCCTAATAAAAAAGTACCATATTGCTGTTTCTTCATGTCTGCCATGACGTGCTCAACAAGAGGCCCACCACTCTTAAATTCATACATTTCAGTACTAGCTACATGTCTCAGCATACATTTGGCAAAGGAAAAGGGGGAAAAGGCTTATTTTTAAATGATTCATCATTACTGTTCAAAAATACTGTACTCCATGAAATAAACTACCAGCATTAGTGAAGGAAACAATGTTCAGAGACAGCTTGTAGCAAAATTTTCTTCTGTGAAGAACTTGTTTAAGATTTGTTTAGTAAATCTGTATCATGCCTTTAAAATAAGAGGTATGTTTAGAAAACTGCTGTCTGTTTGTATTTATTAACTTCTTTTTCTGATACATCCATTGCTGGCAATGGAGTTTATGCCAGAAAAAAAAAAAACACAAACAAACTGATTTTTGATGGGGAAGGATTTCCAAGCTGAAGCTAAAAGATCGGTATTTATTGAATGTTCCTAAACACAATAAATCATTGTCAATTTAAGCAGCATGCTATCTTCATACTGTCTTGTCCATATTTTGGATAGTCTAAAAAATGAGTAAAACTTAATCCCACTTTGTTCAAGTTGAGGTTCTGGTACTTGTCCAAGGAAATGTGATGGTCTCACTGTCCTACCAGATCATGCAGGCAACTGTGAAGCACTGTGGAGTAAAGCCAGAACAAGTTACCAGCCATTTGTCTTAATCTAGATGCATACGGCATAAAGCAAAAGGTCCAGTCTAATATTCAAATCATGAAACATGCCCAAGTTTACAACCTGAAGCACACCTTACTTCTGCAGACAAAGGTGAATTATCTGCACTCAATGCGTGGAACAGCATAACTAAAATGAGGTCACTATTTGCCTTTGTAAGCAGTTAGTTTTCTACTGATTTAGTGATAGATATGTATTGCTGTTGCATAATATACAAGTATTTCTGTATTATGCACTTTGCTGTTGCATTCCTTTTTATTGGCAACTTCACATTTTCAGAGGCTTTTTCTAGCTGTGAAAAATGTTCTGTAAATTCTGTTCTGTACTTGTTTAGTTCACCATTTATCTAAAAAGCTGTTCTTGCTAGTAGGAGAAAAAAGCCTCTGTATGCTAAAAGAATGTTTTTGCATTTCTTTTTACTTCTGTAGTCTTCAGAGTAAATCAAACTATAAATCTTAATTTGACGTGATTAGGAACCGTAACTTTCCCTCTCCCCAGTTATTCAAATGTAAAAGCTCTAAGAACAGTGAATCAACAAGTTTGCATTTCATGAAGTTTTTGAAGTAAGACACCATTTGCCTTCTCTGAGAGGCATGGTCTCATGCAGTTGTGACCAACTGCTTTCAGTACTGCAGCTTCCTCTTTCAGCAGTTCCATATAAAGGGCTGAAGCTTAGTCTTTCTTGGTTCAGTGTTGGTGTGACAAATCCTATTTTTTCTTGATGCTGCCTAGAGAAGTGGAAAAAGCAGTATCATTAATACACAGATTGGTTAGAACTGGAGGTAAGTTTGAGCAATCCTCATTAAGCAGTTATGTGCCTTTATTGAGTAGGAAGACTTGCATTGAGCTAAATAACGTCTTTTTATCCTTTACCTTAGTGTGACCTCCTACAAAGTTTTAAGTACAAATGAGTGAGGTGAAAACCACCAGTGGTGTGCAAGCTTTATGTGCAAATGCAGTGCTGCTTTCCCTCATGTCAGAAGGGGAACATGAGTTGCTATTGCACTATTATAATTTTGGAGGCTATAACCAGTAAGATACAGCATAAAATTTAACTGTCTTACCTTCTCAGTCCTCCAACCATCCTGTTGCCTTTCCCAGCTTATGATACTTAGAGTTGCTTTTTTATACAGCCAAAGTTAAGTTTTAGCTGCTTGCTTTATATATAAATACTGATTGCGAATACTTGTAATCCTAAAGTTAAGGATAAAATTGATTGGTTTATATAAATTATTTTCTGTAGTCCTTGCAGTGAATTTTGCCAACTTAGCAAAACATCTTTCTGAAATTTAAAATATAGAGTAGTAGGTACATTCTTAAGAGCTGAATAATCCAGCTGGCACATAAAAAGAGGGAGTGCAATCAGTTTGGTGTGAAAGGCCCTGAACTATCTGCATTTGAACTGCTTTTACAAAACATACCATAAAGTGAAACTGGAGTGTTTGTTCAAGCAAAGATGCTGCAGCTTGGTTGTGTCAAGTGAAAGACTGAGGCTTTCCGCCAGCAGGTAACAAATCCACGGCAGCAGGAAGAGACTCAGCATCGTGGTTACCAACAAAGCCGTACTGAAAGGTGGATTCCAATGGATGTGATCTTTTTCCAAGCGTGACCTCTTAACCTGGGAGGGCTTTTTCCTCAGGGAGTTTCTTAACTTCTGAACGGGTTTCATCTGCACCTTATTGCAATCCAGCGATGCCTCTCTGCTGACGAACATACCTGCATACAGGGTTACAGTAGCAGTGATCCTTATTCAGCCCTTCAGCCCCAGGGCACCATCGCCTCTGCTCCGTCCGTGCCCAAGCGCCCCGGTGTCATTTCAGCGCAGCAAACAGGACACATGCTGCCTGTCCTACCGCTCCTGCAGCTCCTCGTTTAATAGGGCAGGGGGAGAAACGGGGCTCACAGGCTGGCTTCCTGCGGTGTGCGGGGGATGCCGCGCAGGGAGCCGGGTCCCACAGCACCGCCGGCACCGATACCGGCACCGATACCGGCACTGGCACTGGCCCCGCAGGGCCCGCCCCGCCGCCATCTTGTGCACCCTCACGGCGCGGGGGAAGAGCGGAGCGGGGCTCGACCCGCACCGGCACCGCCCCGCCCCGGGCTTCCCCGGCGGGCAGGGCACAGCCACCGCGCCGGGTTGTGCCCCTGAGGTGCCCGCTGGTGCGCTGCTCTGCAGGCGAGGAGGAGCGAAGGGAGTAGGGCATGCGTCACATTACCAGAGGACAAGCAGACAAACGAACACGGCAGCCGTAAATAGTAGTTTCAAAGTACACCTCCATGACTTTTTTAACATTTAGACTTAGAAATTATCCTGAGAATGAATTAGTGGCATCTCAGGAGTGATCTTGAGAAAGATCTTGAGAAAAATACCAGCGCAGTCGACCAAGGGAGCCTCAGAACCCCTCATTCATGCAGAGCTGACTCTTAAAATCTGCCATGCCCTGCCCATTTATTGTAAAAAGTCTTACAGCCCCTGTTCCTCAGGCTACCCAGGCCCTCTCTTCGTCTTCGCTTTTCTGTTCAAGGACAGTGTTCATGAAAGCCTAGTTGCTGCTGCAGATGGTGAGCTTTGGCCAAACCTCGAGTGCTGGGCTTCATGGGGCTGGAAAGTTCACAGATTGTCAAGCTGGAATGTGTAGCACATTCTACGTTTTACACATTCTCCAAGTCTTGCACAAAAACTTGGTCACCTCCAGCATTTTCTTCAGTCCTTTGTTTCTTCCTTTGTTATTTCCTCTGGTTTTGTTTTTTTCTTCAAGATCATCAGATTTCTTCATTTAGCTGCTTTCTACACATCAAAAAACAATGTGCTGATCAAGTAAAACTGATAATTGAGTTACCACCATCAGATTGTTTTTCAGCCTTTTATCCTCTTTATTCAGCCTGTACCGTCACCATGCAGGAATAGTCTGAAGTGCCCAGTGATGTTGAGTAACACTTACTGTGAATGAGAATTATAGTTTGTGTTCCATAACTTCCTTGCCAAATCTCTTCGAAAAAGGAACATGGGTTAAAAAAAATTATAATTAGTAAGTGGTACAGCAGTGGACCATTTTGGTTTTTTAAATGTTGTCACGTGCTTTTTAAAGAGACATTCTTTGTTGTGTAACGTACAAAGTCCTGGTGTTCCTAAACATTTGCTCAGAGGCAGGTCTTCATGCAGTTCTCTATTAATGGATGGTTGCACAGTGTAATGTAGGTGCGTGCATCCTCTGGGAAGACAGTGGCAGGAAAAACCCGAGGCATATCTGGGGTGTGTTTTCTGATTGGAAGTCTTTCTGAGAGACTGTGTGAACTGTGTTGACCAAGAGGCTTGGGGTTTTTTGGTGATGCTTGACATGAGAGAGCAGAGCTTCTGTCTGCCTGTGTTACTTGATTATAAGCAGTTGTTACCTACCACAAAGTCAGTGTGATATGAACGTGGTAGCCAGTGGGCATTAGAAATGGGCTTCTTCTCTTATTCAGGTTGAGCACAACATAACTGGGTGGACAAGTCCCCTATCCAGCAGTTTAGAGCTTTTTAAAGCACTTGATGAGAAGGAGACTGTAACTGGGGTGTTCTTAAATAATTTTTTTTATGCAGTAGTTCCGTTTTTCATTTTGCCTTTCATTTTACCGTATAAATGCTTGATTTGAGACTTTTATACAATAAAGACACAACTTGGAAATTGCTCACAGTACACAACCTCCTTAAAGTATCTTTATCCACTGTATGTCTTTAGTGTATTTAAAGAAAGATATATTTTCTGATGAGTTTGCAATATGTGGGGCTTTATTACAAATTCTTTGTAAGCTTTGACTTGATGGAGAAATACATACTAAAGATGACTGTGACTTTCAACTTTACCTGTTTTCTTACATGTCTGTACCTGTGGCACTCTGCAGACACCTTGGCATTAGGATGATAATTGAAGTCTGCACCTTGCTTACTCCAATGCCCATTTATGCTGAATTTTGCCACAGCCAGAGTTGAGTGAAAACTGAATGTGGTTTTAATGCTTGTAACCTTTCACACTTTGGAAGTATGGACAAGCTGCTACATTCCTCCTTCCACAGGTCTTCTGCAAAACCCATGTCCGTTTATTTGGAGTTATTTGAGTGATGGTGGAACACTGCAAAAATGTTTAAACTGTCTACAGCATGTGACATGATCCTCACCTCTTTCTTCACTGTCCTGTGACTTGCATTCACTGAAGTATTTTCTTTCCCCTAGACACTGCTGACACCTGGCTATGGTAATATGCCAATTCCCAGTATCCACCAATAAAACTAATGAACTGCTGAAGCCCAGATAAATCACTTTAGTCATTACAAATAAAGATTAAGAAGGCTTAACTGAGTGTAAGGCTCATTTTCAAAATGCTGCAGTAGATGCATTATCAGGAGACCTTTAAGTTGAGATCTCAGTATACTTCAAAGGCCTCCTGTAACAGCTGGAAGGATTATTAATAGCTGCCACTACTGATTTAGGTAAAAAAATTGTAGTGTGTTTTCTTGGGGGATTTAACTAATGAGTCATGTCATTTTGTTCACCATAGTTTTTATTTGTTTTGCTTTGAAAGAACGAAAGTTTCTGTTCACTAGACAGTTTGCCTGGGTTTGACAGCTCAGAAGGGCAACCTAGAGATTCTGGAATGTAAGGATAGGAGCCTCAATTGGGATTTCACCAGTGAAATCTGGTTTCACCAGACTTCAGTGAGTGCACACTGGCTGCTGTCACCTAATGATCTGACTAACAAAGCTCACAGGCCAGTGTTACTAAATAGATAATGTCTTGGATGCTGGTACAGAACTCTACATACATACACACCTGCCCTTACTCCTCAAGCTGGAGGAGAAATCAAAATGGTTGTGTCAGATTTTGCAGGAACAAAGTAGTGGTTTGATGCTGGCTGGGTGCCAGGCACCTACCAAAGCCACACTCATTTCCCTCTTGCCAATGGACAAGAGAGAGAAAATATAACAAAGGGTTTGTGGGGTGAGATAAGCATCTGGATAAGTCGCTCACCAAACTACAGGCAAAACAGACTGAACTTGGGGATATTCATTGAATTGATTACTAGCAAAATCAGAGCAGGATAATGAGGAGGAAAATAAAATCTTAAAAACTCTTTCCCCATACCCCTCCCTCTCTTCCAAGCTCTACTTTCTACCTGTGCAGGAAATAGGGGTTAGGGTCAGTTCATCACAAGTTGTTCCTGCCACTGCACAGGGAGAGAGGTTCTTCCTCTGCTCCAGTGTGGGATCCCTCCCACAGGAGACAGTGCTTCACAAACTTTGGTATGAGTCCATCCTACAGGCAGTAGTTCATGCTCCAGCAAGGGTCCCTGTTCACAGGGTGCAGTCCTTCAGGCACAGTCTGCTCAATTGTGGATCCTCCACAGGGACAAAAGCCCTACCAGGAAACCTGCTCCAGCATGAGCTCCTCTCTCCGTGGGTCCACAGGTCCCTGCCAGGAGTGTGCTCCAACACAAGTTCCACAGGCTCCTTTCAGGCATTCACTTGCTCTGCTGTGGGACTCCTCCATGAGCTCCAGGTGGATCTCTGCTCCACCATGGATCTCCATGAGCTGTAGGGGCACAGCTGCTTCACCATGGGCTGCACCATGGGCTGCAGGGGAATCCCGAGTCTGGTGCCTGAATCATCTTGTCCCCATCCTTTCCACTGACCTTGGTGTGTACACAGTTGTTCCTCTCACACATGTTTAATCTGCTACATCTGCACAATAACTTTTTCATTTTTAAATCTGTTATCAGAGAGACCTTTACCACCATTTCTGACTGGCCCAGCCTTGGCCAGCAGTGAGTCCATCTCTGAGCCAGCTGGCTTTGGCTTTGGTCAGATTTGGGGGAAGCTTCTGGCAGTTTCTCACAGAAGCCACCTCTCTGTTAGCTCTCCTGCTACCAAAACCTGTCCATGAAAACTGAATACAGTATTGGTATAGGAGTCTATACACATATACACATACCCTAACTCCTCAAGCTGGAGGAGAAATTTCACTGATTCACAGAATATTCTGAGTTGGAATGAACCCACAAGAATTATCAAGTCCAGTTCTTAAGTGAATGATCCATATGGGGATCAAAGCTACGACTTTGGCATTATTAGCACCATGCTCTAACAAACTGAGCTAATCTCATTTTGTGACTTAAAATGATTATGTCAGATTTTGCAGGAACATGATCCCAAAGCTGAGAAAACGTATTCTCCTTTTGCAGCATCATCCTCCTGCCAAACTATGTGTGTTGCACTACTGCAGTTAGCCATGGAAGATCTTCCTATTGTCATTGATTTAGATCCCCTATGTTTGCTCACCTACACAAAGCTTTTACTGGCTGTTTTTATTCAGCATTTTGGGTGTCAGCTGCAGTAGAAGCTGGTGTTATCACAGTGCTGGCCAAATTGCAGCAATGTTACAGGTGTCAGGATACCTGCTTATTTTGAAAACACTGCAGTTTTCACATGGTGTATCATTCTTTTGAATAATTACATGGGGTTTATATTATATTCTTCTCTTTAAAATAGTCTAAAGCCTTGAAATACCTAAGTCTTGACAGCTGTAGTGGCATGATTTTTTCTACACGCTTCAGTTGGAGTGACTCAATGACAGCAATGATTTTACAAAATGTATTTTGGAATCCATAAGGCTCATTTGGAGTAAAAAATCCTTCTATGCAAAGATAACGGTTTTCACTTTAGGCTTTCAGAATGGTATTTTTTGCCAGCTACTTACCACTTGTAAGTTTCTGTTGATTATGTAAGAATAGGATATTCATTCATGGTTGCATCTTTTTGTTCATTGGGGTTTTTTGATGATGACACCTCTTTGGGTTCAATGCAGTTACTTGGAATTTATGCTAGCATTAATAAAAACAGAAATATGTTCCTAGCCCTAGATCTTCAGAATGTGAGATGGTAACCAAAGCCAAAATGTGGCTGAGCACATTGATACATCGCAAAGAAAATCAGCATGAAGAGAACATTGCAGTAAGGCCCTCAAGTGTTGCAGAAATGCAAGAACTATAGTTTCCAGTTGTTGACTGCTTTAACTGCATGATTCTAACACTGTCATCTCAATGAAGTTTTCCTGCTTTATGATTAAATGTATAATTACATTGTTGTGCCCTCTTTACCCTGGCATTTACTGCACAAGACAGAATGTATTTAACAAGCAAGCAACTGGATCAGATTTTTTGCCTTCAGTTTCCCTTTGCCCAGTCATGTCTCCTATTCACATCTTCTGGTGTACAGCAAAAATCTCATGCTGTTCCTTGGATGCATCTGTTTCATCACTGGGATTCCCGTGCTGTCTGTTGTGCACTCTACCTCAGCACGCTTACAACCAATGCATGAACATGAGGCCGAAGAAGCTGCAGTAAGTGGTGGCATCAATTGAATTAATGACTCTTTTGTGATTTAAAATATAAACACATCAGCTACCTACTATTTTCAAATGACAGAGTCATAAGTCAACAAAATAGTTTGGGTCAAAAAGGACGTTAAAGATCTCTTAGTTCCACACCCTGCCATAAACAAGGAAACTTTCCACTAGACTAGGTTGCTCAAAGCCCCATCCAAACTGGCCTTGAACACTTCCAGGGATGGAACATCCACAGCTTCCCTGAGCAACCTCTTCCAGTGCCTCAATGTGCTCGCAGTAAAGAATTCTTCCTGATATCTAATATAAACTATCCTCTTTTAGTTCAAAGCCATTCCCCCTTGTCCTATAATTATACTCCATAATAAAAAACCCTCCTCATCTTTCCTGGAGGTCCGCCTTAGGAGGGAGGTTCCCCCCCATGGGAGGTTTCCCCATGACCTTCCCTTCTGCAAACTGAACAACTCCATCTCTCTCATCTTTTCACATAAGAGGGGTGCTCCAGCTCTCTGGTCAGTTCTGTGGCCCTTCCTTCTCTGGATCTGCTCGAGCAGGTTCATGTCTTGTGCTGGAGGCTCCTCCAGCGTGTTGTGGCCCCTCAAGCAGTTGTGACACCACAAAGCTCAGTGTCACCAGCCATCCTGCTGATGGTGCACCTGATCCCATCGTCTGTGTCCCTGACAAAGATGTCACCTGATACTGGCCCCAGTGCAGCCCCCTGAGCAGCACCACTGGTCACTCCTCTGCACCCAGACTCCCGACCATCGGCCACAGCTCTGGGAGCAGGACCAGCCAGGCAATTCCCTATCCACTGAGTGTCCACCTATCAAATCAGGATCTCTCCACTGTGAAGACAAGGGTGTGCATGGAAGCATCAAATGCTTTGCACAGGTCCAGTTCAATGGCATTCCCTTACACACTGGTGCTGTAAGCCCGTTGCAGGAGGCTGCCAAATTTGTCAGGCATGATTTGCCCTTAATGAAGCCATGTTGACCTTCATGTTGGTTACTGACATCTGTAAAGTCAATGAATAAGCTTCAGTGCACAAAACCAATATTGGAAGGCTCTTATCAATACATGGTTAGTGTCTTACTGTGCTGCAGTCTTCCAGAAGAGGTCAAAGATCTTCTTTGAACTGTTAAAGTTTCCATAAGGCATTCAGCATACATGGAAGAATTTTACCAAATTTCAGCCTTGAGGACTGCAATTCCCATCGGATAAATTTCCTATGCCAAATTTTCCCTATACTTTTCCTTGTTGTTCCATATCAAAAGTGATCATGCTGTAGCTATGCACTGGCATACAATGCCTTGTTCCTGTAGGGCACTGACATTATCACCAGGAGTGCAAAAGGTGGAGACCATTTTATTTCCAGCATGGCCACATAAGTAGCGATTATGATCAGAGTAATGTCACAGAGGAGCACACCCACACAACATCTCCCAGAAGCAGAAAATACTTCTGCAGTGGCCTGACATGACCTGGTAAAGAGACACCCTGAAGGTATGCAGAGAGTCTGTTATCATCAATCTGGTGGTTTCAATACTCTTTATAATTGCAGTCACAATTGAAAATTCAGCTGCCTGTTTGGCTGATGGTCAGAGGGACATGAGACCTGGGTTTTCTCAGGATGGAAAAGTGACTTATATTTCTCTGCCTTCATGCTTCTGCAAGAATGAAAATCCTTCATCTGCCTATAGGAGTGCTAAAAATTTTGTATAGACTGATTTCACCAAGAGAATTGGTTTTCTGATAATTTACAGCTTCATGTAAATAATCTAAGCATTTATTTGGCCTTCAGAAACCTATTTTTCTGTGCATACCCTCCTCTCAGCTCCTACTGTGCCAGAAGTTGGAAGCAGTCTGAAAAACCATAGCAAGAATGACTAGAGGACTTGAAAACATGATTGGGATGACAAGCTAAAGCATTTGTTTTATTAGTTCCTTAAAAAAAAAAGAGTGCATGGACAAAGAGTTTGCAGGCATGGTGTTGAAGAGGATGATAAGCAGTTGTCTACCAAATTTGTGGGGGAAGAAACTAGTATGAACAAGTCTAATGTACAGCACAAGATGACTGGATTTGAAAAATTTTCTCCTTTGATGGGTAAGTGTCATGAAATCTCCAGGCAGAATGCACATTTATTATAGCAAGTTTTCATGGCTGTCCCCAATGAGTTCTTGTTTTGTATGAGGTCTTGATTCCAAGAAGGCAGCAAGGGTGGATGTCCAGGAGCTTCTTCCAGCCCTGTTCTCCCTGCTGTTGTGTCCTTCAGATGGCAGGTACAGGACCATCCTAGTAATGTTAGATCACTTAGGTATGGCTTCACCTCTTAAAGTGCCCTCTGTCTTCAACTATAAGTCATAGAACACTTGCCTTTTGGTGTGCTTTTTTTACCATGCACATCATCCTGTTATTGCTACATCTCTCAAATATAGGCCTTTGCAAAAGCAACAGAAACCTTTACTTTTCTGAAGTTACTTTTCTGAACAATTTTTCAGAGTTAAATGAATTCACATGATGCCACTGACCTTCATACTGTGCAACCTTTACATCTTGATGGAGTTGGACTCCCTGTTTTGCATTTCATTTCAGTGTATTCTGTGAGACTAAGTGGAACTTACTAGGAAATTGATTTTTTTCTAAATGATTTTTCTAATTTATGTCTCTTGTTCATGTTTTCCATTTCATCTCTGATTTCATAGATCTTTGTGTTCTTGGTCTCAATTTTTCCTGCTGAGAAATGCTGACTGCTGTGTAGCATACGTTTTTCTTGTAGAAACACATCTATAATAGTAAAAGAAAGAAGAAAAAAGAAAAAGACTATCTTCATATTAATCAAGAAAGAACGTGTCCCCAGCATCTTCTGTTCAATCTGAGCCCAACATGGAGAATGATATAACAACTTGCAGTACTAATTTAAGTGCCACATCTGTTACTGAGAAATAAAAGCCTGGTAAGTGAGCTTTTGTCAAGACCTATTTACACATCTAGAAACTCAAAGGCATTTTTAATGTATAGATGTAGATTAAGATGTAAATCAGCATAGATCCAGCCATGCAGTTTTGCACCACCTATTGTACAAAACACTGTCCTTCATATTGGCAGTCTTATCTCTAGCTATGTGGGACTATAATTCGTGGATATGTGGATTGGCACATGTGAACGTGGCTAAGCAATCCTCAGCAGTTCAAAAGCTCTGGAGCGGGGTTTTCTTTAAGGTTGGCCTCATCCTCCAGATCTACATGGCTCAGTTTTGATGATTTAGCCTCCCAAGGTCATTCAGGGTGAACAAATTGAACAAAGGTACCTTCTAATAAAGGACTCATGTTGCTGAGGTCCTGCAAGATCCTAATGCCTCTTCAGACTGCTTCCAGAAAATTCAGGGGAAGTGAATTCCAAGCAAGGGATTTGCACCTATGATAGCCTGATGTCTGTCATACCTGCAAGTCCTGGGAGCAGGTCCTGTCTTCACATAATTGAGGTGGGCTAATTAGGGTACTGTAAGCCTAAATGCAGACTTTGCTTTGGGCTCGATGGCTCACTTCAGCACAAGCCTGTGCTTCTCTGACCCAAACCTGTTGAAAATACTGGGTTTAAACTAAAGGACTGATTTTTGCTGCCTTTTGCATTGAAAAAACTGTAAGGTTTAAATCACTTTTTTGAAAGAAGACGCCACAACTCTGCATGCAGACAAGCCTTTAAGCTTCAATTTGTTTGTTTGATATACAGACCAGACAATACAAAGGGCATCCTTATTCTCCCACCAGCTCTGATCCACACATCTCTCTCTTCTCTTGTTGTTCTCTGCTGGACCCATGAGATCATCTCAGTTTGACTGTTCATTTGTGACTGCAATAATAATTTTTAGAAGATAATTTGTGGTGAGAATACCTGTACTAATACTGTTAACAGCATGGTGAAAGACAGGCTGATCACCTGGCCAGGGCTGAAAGTAGACTCTCTAAGTGCTATTTTTCTTAGCTGGGACTGATTTCAGTCTCAAGTCTATTTGACCAGTGTAACATGCCAGCACGCCATCAGATTTCCAAAATACTCAGAGGAAGGATTTGCACTTACAGCTGCACTGATGAGTGCCCCTACTGATTCCCCTCCCCCAGCTCATCAACATGCATGCCTTCCCTTATTAGTGTTCGTCATTATGTGAACAGCTGGTAACTGTTCTGTTTTTCTTCTCATCAAAAAGAGGGCTTCACAGGCATGAGGAAAATTAGTATTAGGTACAAGCAATTTTTAATACTGACTCCAGGTCCATTAATTTTTTCATTATCGTTTTCTCATCATCATCATCCTCATGACAAGGGTGGGCAGGTAGGCTCTGGGCCTGATTCTCATCTCACTGGGAATAGTGTAAGAGGAGAAAAAGTCTTTCAAAGGCAGCAGGCTTACACCAACGCAAACTGGGGTAAGTGCTCAGTTTCTGGCTCTCAATACATTTTTCATGGCTGCCTTTAAAATATGAGTAGTTTCCCTTCCAAATCCATTTTAGCTGTAATTAACTGTAATGAAGACTTTTTTTCTCTGTTTGTATTTCTGAAATACATGCTCCATCAAAGACTTTAAATTACTCCTCTGCTACATATCTTATAATCAAGATCTAAATTATTTCTCTCTTGTATTTAAGAAGATGAGAAACTATAAGATAATTGGTAACTAGACACATTTGCTGGGGTTCTCTCCTTGGTTTTTCTCTCAGTAGGTGACTAGTTAAGAAGGAATATGCTTTTTTAGTGGACCTGTATTCAGGACTCTAAGCAAGGACAGGTTAAAATATTTTGCGAGCTGTCTGAAATTCTCCAGCATTCAGATCTCGATACTCCAGGCTGTTGGCCATTTTAGTGATATTTTGCCCTGGATTTTTAAATGAGGAGGGTTGTTGTCTTCCATGCTTTTCATCTAGCATGTAAGATATTTTCCATTTTCTCTTCTCAGTCCATAAGCCTGAGAACACAGTTGTTTTCCATAGGAACCCAAGCAATATATGCATGGATTTTTTTTTTTCTTCTTGTAGGAAACTTAGGTAGGTAGGCTGTAGTAGAGGTAAGAGAATTTAAGAGCTGGACTTCATCTGACAGCACTAGTTCAATGCTGTCTAACTACAAGTGTCTTTACTATGGCAAAGTCTCCAGGAATAATGTCTGGTGGATCTAGAAATATGGTAAATATATGAGATTTCCATAGGAAAAAAGAATGCTATCATGCTATCTCAGATGATATTTTTTCTTTTAATAGTGTTTTCAAGTTGAAGTGGGCTTGAAACACCACACAGCCACTCCCTCAGGCCCCCCTCTCTTCCCTTCCCCCCTGGTGAAATGGGGAGAAGAATTGAAACAAAACCTGTATGTTGAGATAAGATCAGTTTAATAACTGAAAGTAAAGTAAAACACAATAATAATTATTAATAATATTAACAACAACAACAATAATGGTAATAAGAAGGAAAACACCCCAAGTGCTGCACTCTGCAATTGCTCAACACCCAATGACCAATGCCAGACCACCCTTCCCTAACCCAGACTGTTCCCCCTGCTGAGTAACTCTCCCCAGTTCATACACTGGACATGGCCTTCAGTGATGTGGAGTACCCCTGTGGGCACTTTGGGTTACCTGTCCCAGCTATGCTTCCTCCCAGTTTGTTTTTTATCTCCTCACTGGCAGAGCAGGAGACAAGGGGAAAAAAGAGTCTTTGGCTCAGGATAAACAGGACTTAGCAAAAAGCCAAAACATCAGTGTGTTATCAAGACCATTCTCATTTGGAATCCAAAACACAGCACTGTCAGAGCTACTGAGAAGAAATTAACTCTACCCTGGCTGCAACCAGGACAAACAGAAAACTATTTTTACACTTCTTGAACGTTGAATCCAACTGATAACAAACTGTAAGTCAAATAATTGCAGAAAAGAGCAAACTTGAAAAATGTTCTGTACCTATGTAAAATCAAGTTTAAATTTAATTTAAAAATAAATTTTAAAAAAATACAGAACTATAAAGCTGTGGTGTGTAAACACTACAGATTAGATCACTCTTCACTATTTTTCCAGGTTAAATACAAGTGCAAAAAGGAAATAGCCTTGCATTCAAGCCAAATAAATCCAGTATGTTCTGCATTTAAGTTAAAATGTACTTTGATACCACCAATATACTGAAAAGTTGTTCAAAATTTACTTCTGTTTCCTCCATGTCTCCCTCCCAGTATTGTTACACTGTCTTATTATTTTTCATTTGATTCTTATCTCACATTCCAAAGAAAAATGGTTTAAAACAAATTGGTAGAAGAGTTTTAAATGAATGGAAGTTTTTAACAGTCAGATGACATGAAAAATAAAGAAAAACTGGGAACAAAATACGAAAAGATGAATAATTAAATTGGTTCCGAGTGTTGAGTTGTTCCTCTGTCTTCCAATGAAAACATGCATACAGTGATCAATTGTCCGAACAAAGGCAGTGGGACACTATGTTCTCCCGCTTTCTTCCCCTTGTGGGATCGCGTTTTCGTTTCTGGACCTGTTCATTCTCGGACACTAGGGGGTGCTCAGATAGCAGAGTTACCGGGAATTTGTAAATCGTCCTTTCGGGGATTTGGGGCTTTCATGCAGCTAGCCATGCCTTTAATTCTCATGTTCCTATTTGTTTTGGCTGGTTTGTTTATTTGCTTGTTTGTTTTCTCTGTGTCTCTTTGTTTAGAGCTTCTGCAAGGTGAGGGGTTCTTGCTGAATAAGTTAGTTCTCCATCATCTGGCATTATTTTAATTTTTAATGATCAGCACAGCACAAATACTCTTACTGCATCACTCCTCATATAACTAGACATGCCTTACTACTCTGCAAGTGTGAAATCAGCATTAAGCAGGTCATTAAAATAGATGCGATAGAATCCAGGAATTCAGGACCCTTGAATTTCTTACCACTGCAGGGTAAGCAAACATGTAGCACATGGCTCATTCCCTTCTCTGTCCAGCTCTGAGAAATAAGCATATATGTCTTCTCCAAACTTACCAACTTCCATTTCCCATGCAAGGAGACATTCCACGTCCTAAAACTATTCACTCTGTCACTGATACGAAAAAGTCTAAGCAAATGCACAGAACTTGCATAAGCCTCATGCATGATGAGTGTTGCCACTCTTCAGGACACACATTTCACTGCGCTATGTTAATGTCATCCTGTGTTAAAAAACCTTCACCAGGCGCCTTTGTGATGGCTTCAAAAACTCTTGTCTGTAGACTCTTCTGTACTCTCCAGGGACAAAGATAGGAAATCTTTCATAATCAGGATGTCTGAACAGCTAGCAACCAGCCTGGCAGATTAACTAGGCTTTGGCAGTAATTGAGTAATCTGTGGAACACCACATACCTAGACAGTGCCAACAAAACCCAAACAACATTATTTTTATTCCTCATTTCTACTGCAGTCTACAAGATAGGCTGAGAAACTCTAAAAACTGTTATTTAATTAAAGATAGGTTTGAGAGGTTATAGGTCAAAAAAACCCGAACCAAAACCAAGCTCACCTTTTGGGAAATTCCTGGAATGAATGGATTGGAAAGAAAGAGAGGACTCAAAGGAGAAGAAGAAAATTACATATTGACTGTAGGCTATTGGCAATTTTCAGAAATGGGTGAGAAAAAGGAGATAAAGTCTATAAAGAAAGTGTTCCAGAAAGGTGCCTGACCACCCTGTGGATACAGAATTGAGTGCCTTTGCTGTATACAGCTCTGCAGGCATATTGTGGATGAAATTGTTCCAGAATAAGCCAGAGTTTTTTGTTACTTGGGTTAGAATGTAATTTTTCAGGGACAAAGACAAGGAGATTTTTTAGAGTTTCAATGAATTCACTTATTTTGAGAACAAATTGTGCCTCTGATTTTTTTTTTCTCATTGTCCTGTGTAGAAAAATTTCTTCAGGGAGGTTTTGTTGACCTTCTGCTGAACAAATGTATCTGTATAATTGTAGTCTTATTAAGTACTGACTGATGCTAAACTACTCCTTGTACAAAGGAAGATGAGAAAGTCATCCATCTGCCTTCAGTATTTTTGATCAGTATTATTTCAGAGTCATGTGAGTAAAAGAGCAGCAGTAACTATAGATAATGGTCTTGCAATGAGCAGAAGTATGGTATATTTGCAATTAGATTAATTTAATTTTGATCATCCTACTACTCTTGGTCATAAGGATGAATGGATGAACATGTAATGATGGTCACAGATAGGAAAAGGCAAAACAGCCTTGGGGATAATTTTTCTTTTTTGGTTTTGTTTGATCATTTCTTTTTTCCAGTTGATTTTTTTTCGTATTTAGAATCACACTTCTGGTTGTGCTCAATCAGCTGGAAATCATGATTGTCCTGTGAGTGAATGGTCACTGCCACTATTGACTCTTCCAGCAATATGGAGCACTCAGATAGATGGGAATATCATCAGCCATTAAAAGAACTGTTTGATGCATTAGCAAGAAAGCATAAAACAGAAAGCTGATTTAAGGGGTCACCACTTAAAGGAAAATTAGGTAGAGGAAGCAAATAACATAATCCAAAATCTTGGAGGTGAGAGATGGTGTGAGAAGACCGTAGTTTTCCTAACTATTATTGCTGAGTAAAACGTTTTTTGGAATAGAAAGGCAAGGTGTGAACCTGTAGACAGGTGGGACAAAAGGGCAAAAACTGCAAGAGAGAAAATGCTCACATGGGTGGAAAAAGATACAGGGAAGGGGGAGGCAATAGGATGAATTTGGAATTTTGAAGGGAAACTGAGGCAGGGTAATCTCTGCAAAAGCAAATTTTCATAAAAATTTATGGCTACTGTCATAAGTCTAAGGCAGCATGATTTTTTTACTGGGGTTTGTTTCCTTTTTTAGCTGAAGTTGTGGCATTTATTAGTATTTGAAATAATCCACTATGGAAAAATAATCCCTCTCATACAATGCACTGAGAAACCCATTATGTCATTTTAAAGGTCAGATTTTAAAATGGATTGGCACTTGATTTATTGATACAAGCCTGTAAACATTGCACACAGTGATTTGCAGCTGCAAATAAAGGATATTTTACCTACCTGACTTGCGGATGAAAATGGTCTGAGTCAGCAAACAAGTTGCAAGGAGTTGTATATTGTTGCAAATGGTCTTGCTTCCCTAGGTTTTTCTAGGAGGTGTTTTCCAGAAGTAGGTAGGACTGCCCTCTGACCTGTGATCTCATGTGTTTATTCTGTTACCAGAAATAAGCTGAGGAAGAAAGGTGGCTTTCATACCTTTTGTCCTTTCATCAGAACTTGTCATTCAACTGGGTAGTACCTTTGCCTTTGTCTGTGAGTTCTGTGAGGAGTGCTTTGCTTCTGGAGACCTCACAGTCTGTGTGGTGTGATTTTCCAGCCTAGGGGGCCTGTGAGAAATCAGCCAGTCTCCTAAAGGGGCACACATTCAGCTGCTGTAAGCACAAAAGGCACTACACAGCCATGCAGAGCACACACAGGAACACAGCAAAATGGCAAAGAAGGTGGTAGGACCTGGTTACCTCCCCTCCATCCATACCCGTGTGGAGTCTACAGGCTGGATGAACTGCAGACTGCAACGCGACTGGGAGTTCTTGGCTTGCCAGATACCATGTTGCCACTCTGTGAGTAAAACTATTGGCATGCAGCAAGCAGTTCAGTGACTCTACCCCCAAGGATTATGAAATTTCAGGCTGCCTTCAGGACTGAGGCACAAAGGGGTAACAGCACTTCTTTGTTGCTGCCTTAGAGCATCATGCCTTGAACACATCACAGCTTTTTATCCTCTCATTTGCCATGTGCAAAGGACTTCTGTGTCTGTAGTGCAGATATGTTTTTAACACATGTGCTACCACAGCTGGGAATAAGGTAGTGAAGTTGCTACTGGGATACTTCTTGGACAGCAACACAAGTCATCTTCATTGCTTGTGGAAATAAGCAGATTGCACCTGTTGTACTTAAAGACAGGACTGTGCAGCTCAGAGAGAAATGTGTTGCTCTTCCACCACCAGATCATTCACAAAGTGGTATGTTTTATTATGTTGTTTTTTGGGGGTTTTTTTCGTTTGTTTTTTTTTTTTCTGTGTTGCTGCTTTTCAATTCCTGCTCTGGAAATTGTTTTTCTCCAAGCCTGACATAACTACAACTAATTTGTAGATACCCTGAGACTAGAGCGTGCAAAGGATATGCAATTTTAATGCTACATGAAGTAGAATTGTTTGGTGACTTTTTTTTTTTTTGCCAACTGCTGGACCTAAGGAACTTTCACTGTATTTCTAAGATTAAATCACTTTAGTCATTCATAGAGTAACTCATTCTTTTATGTGCCACACTAATTCATCTATATGTATAATAGAAAGCAAAAATGCCAAAAAGAGCGTCAGATTTTCTAAACTGAATCTATTTGTAGAAAGCCATGACTTGCACATCTGTATACACTATTTTTTGATGCAATGACTCTGTGTTAGACATTATAACATGCAACAGAAAGGATTCTTTCTGCTGTGTCTCTCTCTTTAGTTGTCAGGATGGATTGTGGTTGTGCATGTTCGTTGCATTATTGCAAAGGGATGAAAAAAATAGATTATTTCCGTACAATGAGCTGGGTATTGTTTTCTTAAGCAATGACATTGGAGAGTTTTCAAATGCACCTGTTAAAATATTTGCATTCTAGCAGATGCAGAAGCATTCATATGTAAACATTGTATTAACACACATTTTGCACAGGTACATTGTCTTTTGTCCCAGAACTGATGAGTTTTTAAAATCTCAGTGACTCACGTGAAGTTTGTATTCATCATAGTTACCTTGGCTTGAGCACTGTGCCTGTCCATCCGTGCATGGGTGTCACACAAGTATACAGTCTGTGATGTAATAATCATCTTTGACAAAGGATTGCTTACAACATGGTCCTGCTGTGGAGTGCTCTAAAATAGTGAATTTATGTTTGTGTGTTTGAAGCGTTACCCTGAGAGATTACAGGCACAGGATGATTCATTCCGCTTCCTTCTTTTGTGCCCCAGCCAAGAAACAGGATTCTGCCAAGTATTTGTAGCTCTTGAAAGCCATGTTCATGTCTTTCCAGGATGGAAGGTATCCTCAGTAAGTACACAGCCTGCCAAAATGCAAAGAAGAATTTCACTACAATGGCTAAGATGAGTACTCCTAATACTGTTTTATAGCAAAATTTATGTCAGAGAATACTCAACAGCAAATTCCCAAAGCTGTTAGTTACTGTTCATTTCTGGGAGACAGCAAAAAGTACAGAGAACTTTGCTTGAGTTACAAAAAATTTTTATTTTACATTACTTTTAATATGAGTTTGCTCTGCAATTCCTTATTTTTTGAGGAATGCAGTGGAAGTGAGGAATTACTGAGTTCCTTTAAACTGTTTCCCAATTACAGAATGTCTCCTTCCTCTGATTCTATTAGTGGCACAGCTTACTCCAGAATCAGGAGTGCACCATATGATCCAGCAATGATGCACAGTGATAGAACAAAACATTATCTTCATGCTGACCAAAGGACCTGTCCTTAGGTATCCTAAATATACTTGAGAGTGAGAAAATCTCATCTCAAATATGTGGTGAAATATGTGTTCCCTATTCTAGACAAAAATATCTTAGAATATTTAATTCTCCTAGTCTGGCTCCTTGAATTGGGCATTTCACTATCTGTAGTTCTTCTTCAATGTTGTGTAGTGTTCTTTCCTGTTTTGTATTAAATCCAGAGAGAAGTAATATCCCGCATTAATATTTGCCTTTTGTGATATTTGTGGCTTTCTAGGTTGTAGTTTACGAATTTTGCTGTGCTATTTTTATACTATTTTTATATTTAATTTCTTTTTTTTTTACTTCATAAGAACACAAAATAGTTCCATCCAACCACATGTATAACAATAAATAGATTGTCTGTCAAGCAATGTACCACTCTAAGGCAAGACAAGAAGCTACTGTATATATCAACTGATGCCATTTATAACATCAGCTGATATGTACTTAAAATATTATGGCATTGACTGCATACAAAGATTACACTGTGAAAGATTAACTATGGAAAATTAAATAATTGATACATTTTGAAGCCTATAGATAAGAGGATTAGTGAAGTATCCTGCAGCCTTTCACAGGATGTTAGCAGCCCTATAAAAGCTATCAGGACTGTGAGCAGTCCTGTAAAAGCTAACAGTCAAATGCTATCAGGACTGTCTGAAGTCTGCTAGAAACTCTTTAAACTGACACCCCTCACTCTCAAGTGACTGGCAATTCCATCCCTTGTGGTTCTGAAGTGCAGGCTCAAGAAGAGGGACTGGGAGTTCCCAAGAACAGGCACCTAAAAAGCAGCATAAAGCCTGCAGCTTTGTCACCTTTATCTTTTATTTAAAATGGCAGTGAATTGTCCAAGAATGTAAATCTATAACTATTGTTACTATTTATTAACATTAGTATTATTACTATTACTGAATGACGTTTGCTCTCTGAAAAAATTGTTCGTTCTTAGCCACAAGCAATACTTTTCTGAGTACAAAGTACATGATAAATCTCTGTCAAGCAGTGTCCTGTTCATCCAGCTGTGCTCTGCTAGACAATATGGTTAGATACCTGTTTACTTCAGCTCCTAACATCAACCCTTAATGATTTTTTTTCTGTTTGTTCTTGTGATGGTCTGAAAACCTGGGGAGAGATTAAATTCAAGTTGGTATATAAGGACTGCATTAAAAAATAATGAATTAGAAATGCAGGGAAAGGACTGTGAAGAAACTGCAAAAAGTAAATGTTGCTGTATCCAAAACTTGTTGCTAGGGCCACATTTGAGCCCTTGTGTCCAGATGAGCACCCTGCCATTATTGTGATGCCATGGTTGGGTAAGAAACTTCTGATTTTCTCTTGCAAAGATAGCATGGCTGCAGAGAATGGCAAGAGTAATTAGTTAGTCCCTAATTTGTCCACCTAGAGAAGCAGGGTACCAGGGCAGACTGTGATGCTTTCTTCTCTGACAATTATTGGAAGTAACTGGAAAAAGCTGATGGTGAAATTTCTGGTTGGCTGACTGACACTTGTGCAGAGGTTCTGAAGAGAAAAGGTTGTACCTCCTCTGATACCACATCAAGGCTGCAGTCTCAGGTATCCAAGAAAATGGCTGTGTGCAGCTGAGGCTGTGTCTGAACTCCCACCCAGCTCACCCTTGCAGGACCAGGACCTTTGAGAGTGTGTCAAGGTCACTCTGTCACACGAGCTCCCAGTTCTTGAAGATGAATGGCCAACAAAATGGGGATGTTCTGACCTGCTTTTGAGGGCATTTCAATATGTGCACTGTCTAGCATTCTGGGGAGCTCAAGGATTGTATTTGCTGACTGTGTGTCCTTTCCCCCAGAAATAGGGCAGATCTTCACAGTCCTTAGCCTTAATCTGACATAACTTGCTGATCAGTGCTGTTTCTGCTTCTTCTGTCTAGAGCTAATTTTCTGCACAAGGTTTTGATTTATTTTGTGCAGTTGGTGGGGGTTTTGGTGGTTTTGGTTAGACAGTTGCTGTGACTTGTCTACCACTTGTCCCAAAGTTCCCAGTCATCTTTAATGTTGCTCCGCTTTTGTGACATTCGCATGCTTTCCGCTGCCTGGTGTGCGAGCCTTTGATTTTGGGGGGGATAGGGATTGTTTTTCATGGTGTTGTCTGAGTATCTTATAGAGTTCCCTCATTGAGGCCTTGTGTATCTTTACAAAGCATTGACAATATTAATGACCTTTGCAGAAATAGCAACACTCCAAAAGGAAAAACAGATGTTAGCTGTTTTTAAGCCGTGGGGGGAAGAATAACAAAGTGAGAGAGTCAAGTCAAGCCTAAAGACGTCATTCCCAAGGTGATGCTTTCCACCTACCTCTTACTTGCTATATACTGGAATATCTCAAGATATGAGTCTATAAAGATTAAAATAGGCTGTTTGAAGTGTGTTTCCGGTCCCACCTCTGGCAGTTTAGATTTGCTTCAGATCATGGTTATGCTACTCTTTCTCAACTCCAGGCAATTTGTGTCCCTTCTCCTCGAGTGTGATGATGGCTTTTACTGGAGAATCCTGGAAAGCAACGAGCTGTCAGCTCTGCATGTGGATTTACAACTCTCTCGAAGGCTAGGTTACTCTTAGCCGTGTGAACCACGCTCGTAGCACTTGGTTTGCCGTACTTTCCTCGGGCGCTTTGCCCCGTTACAAAATGTTCCCGATCAGGGCAAACAATGATCTGTACAGCGCAGGGACCAGAGGGGAGGCCCGTGGGGCAGGGTAACTCGGGGAAGCCTTTTTGCGCTCCTTCCCTGCGGGAGGCTCGGAGGCGAAATTCATCCTTCTGGAGCGGTTCCAGCAGAGCGGGGCGGCGGCGGGAGCTCCGGGGGAGGGCCGGCCCCGAGGAAGGTGGTGGCGGCCGCCGTGCCCGCCCTGCTCACCTGGGCAGCGGCGCCAGTGCTCCGGCGCCGCTCCCTTCCGCTCCTGGGAGGATGAACGGGCCGGGGAGGAAGGTAAGGGGAAGCCTTACGGGAGGGTCAGGGGGTAGCGGGGCCACCCCAGGGGCTGCCCCCTGTTCCAGGGTGCTCGAAGCCGGGACACGACGGCGTCGGAGCCGGACACCTCCCGAGCGTTCTCCCGCTCAGGTCGGCGGGGCTGCAGGAGATGCGTCCCACCGCCGGTGCCGCCGCGGCGTCTGCCCGGCCCCGCTCAGTGCGGCTCGGCTTCGCCGGGGGTTGTGGTCGGCAGTACCCGCAGCCCCAAAGCCAAGGAGTCAACATTTCCGGTGGTGCCGTGACCACCCGAGAGGGATTTTCTGTGCAGATATTCCCGGAGAGGAATAAACCAAGGGAGAAGAGTTTTGTTGTTGAAGTAATAAGAGGAAAGAACAAGCTGCTTGTGAGGAAATGACCACCGAAGTGCTGCTTCGGGGGACTGTTCAGTGCTGTCAGGAGACCTGCAGTTGCATTTCTTAACTTTGTTTTGCCTTTAGATTGGCTCTCAAAAGGGTTTGCTCGAGAGCAGCAGCCTAAGCCTGTGAAATGTGATGTGATCAGTGTTGTTCTAGAAAATTTGCTCATACCTAGAAGTATGTGGCCCCTGTCCTGCCAGAAGTTAAGCTCCTCTGGTAAATGCTAACAGCTATTGCTACTACTAGGGGCTGAAGACTGTTGTTGCTATGTGTGTCTCTCAAAATAAAGCTGATAGTAAGGATAGTACCGGTTTGGCCCATTCTAGGGAAAATGACTTCAGGTGTCCATCCCCAGGAGGGAATTTGCATCCCGGGGCTCATCACCTCTCAGCAGTGAGGAGCAAAATGCCAGGACTGCATCTTCTCCTATGCCTAGGGAGGGAGAAAAAACTGTGGACAGAGAAGGGCAGGAACCGACGCATTTCCTTGCTTGTACACAAAGCAGCTGAGAAGGTAGAGAGTGAAGGAAGACCACCTGCCCCTCTGTGCACTCTCAGAACTGTTTGTGCCTGGCCACTTACACAGTGCCAAGGGCTGCTAGTGGAAAGGAAACCAGACTGAGTTTCCTCTTCAGCTTTGCTCCCATCTCCCTTCTTTCCCCACTTACAAAATATCCATAATGTAAAGTATTGTATGAATTTCTGGGCAAAACTGAACTAAGTGGCATTGTTCAAGCCCGTCAAAATCTGACTGCTGAAGGAAGATCAAAGTCAATTTCTTGCTGAGATTAGCAAGCAATTCCAGGAACCTCATTCTATTGAACAATACCTACCGGAGGGTATCATTTTTGTAGGATTTTGCAATTGGGAGACTGTTATTCACAGCAGTCACAGAGACAGTGTAACAAAACCAAGGTAAATTAAAACACAGTTTTGCTGCAGTGAGTGATTTTTCAAAGTCATGAAGTTAAAGGAATTTGGGGCAGGATTTTTTTTTTTTTAAGTATTATTTTGCTTTTTGGTTGAGTTTGAGAGAGGTCATTGCTGTTAGTGATGTTCCTCTTTATTTCTTTGCTGAGTGAGTCACTGGATTTGTGGATTGAAAACCACACATTGGCCTTTCTCAAGCAAAAGTAACCTTCACCTCTTGTATTTGATATATTTTTGATTGCCAAGTTCCATGATTTATTGTATTGTTGATGAATAAAACCATGAAGTTAGCATTTGATGATACGTTATACGTTATCAAAGTACAATAAAGATGAGGAGGTTTTTAACAAAACAGAGGTACACAGAGAAAAGTTCTAGTTTAGCTGTCATGATTATTTTTCTCATATGCAGTTTAAGTTAAAAGCAGTGCATGTAGTCTGGATAATTTAAATAATTTTTAGGTATTGACTGTGCTCTAATCTGGATGTACAGGATGTTATTTTTTACTGTAGTTAAGAAATTTGTTGGACCAATATGAAAGGACTGAGAAACTGTTGAGCCTCCTAAGAGCCTAGTAATTTTTTTTTTTTTTTTTTACAGGCTTATTTATACATTCTTA
>VWYP01015298.1:39230-54730 GCA_013400435.1 Pycnonotus jocosus
CGGGCCGGGCTGGCACTGCTGCGGGGGGGCCGCCTCGCCTGGAGCTCGCCGCGGGGAGCAGCCGCCGCCGGGCCCCTCGGGCTCTCCCCGCCTCTGTCCGCCCCGAGCCCACAGCCTTGGTGCGGCTCCGGAGCGCCCTGTGCTGGGGTCGGTCACGCACACCCAGCGAGCGGGGAAAGGGTTTGTTTGCAGCTCTGTGACTGATGGCAGAGAGTGGGCGCCTCTGGGAGAGGAGGAATAGCATCTCCCTCCTCGAGTAATTCTCAACTGCAACAAGCCCGTACTTGGTGCTGGCTTTACTTCACCCCTTTTTCTTCCCGCCGTATCTGGTTAAAAATACACTGTTGCTGCTAGGCGTGGATGTTCGGCTGAGGACCGAACCACTATGATCTGCACACGTATGCTAATGCACCGTGCTGGAGCAGGGCTGTGGAGATGCTTCTGGAGGAGCGGCGGGGGCTGTGTCTGTAGGGTACCTGGAAGGCTTGGGTCCCCCTCTCAGTGGCTGAGGCAGGCACTGCTGCAACCTGCCTGTCAACGTCTTCACTTAAGTTTAGCGCTTGAAAAGAGATCATTTTGCTGGATTTTTTTCTTCCATGTGGCTTTGGGGTTTTTTAGTATCAGAGCGGATTTTTCATTAACTTCCGTGAAGGCCTTTTAGAAATTAAATTTTGCTTTGTTGCCCCCTTCCAAAGTTTATTGATAAAAAGAAACAAACCGGTATCATGATCCTAGCTGCACCTTAGGTCACTTTTCTGTTGTACTAAGAAAGCAGGATGTCATGTCACAAAGTAATCATAGTATTTTGTTAGAATATCAGTAAGAAATTCCAAAGTTGTAAAATGTTGCTTAATAATTTAAAAACTCAGAAGTCATCTTAAGGAAAATATAAGTGGGAGAAATCGCACAAAAACCCCAAAACACTCCCATAGCCCCTTGTCAGTTTGTTAGTTCAAGTGCTGTGAAATTTGTAGAATTGTCTGCAGCCACACTGACTGTTTTACTCATTCAAATGAAGAACCTGCATCATCAACAACGGGGAC
Source organism: Pycnonotus jocosus (assembly GCA_013400435.1). Classification (NCBI taxonomy): domain Eukaryota; kingdom Metazoa; phylum Chordata; class Aves; order Passeriformes; family Pycnonotidae; genus Pycnonotus; species Pycnonotus jocosus. Next base: position 40,274 of record VWYP01015298.1, read on the forward strand.
AAAATTCAAGCATGACTGGAGTAAAACAATTCTTCTATTTCTCGAATTTGTAGGTTTGTTTTTTTTTTTACTTGTCAGAGTGCAACACTTATGACAAAATATGAATTCTTTTTTAATGTAGAGGAGGGCAAAACTAAAACACTTTCACAATTGTTTTGAGAGTTGAAAAAAATTTGAAAGAATTGATAAAAAGTTTTTTAGAATCATAACTCAGTTCTCAATAGTTGTTTATTGTATGTTACTATGTTATGTGCTGTTATAAACAAATATATTTCTCAACTTTCTAGTTATTTAAACTGAATGCATTTCATATGTTTTAAACTTTCTGATTGGTGTTGTAATGTTACGGGTTCAACAGGGCCCAGTGCTGGGTCCTGCCCTTGGCTCACAATGACCCCAGGCAGCTCCACAGGCTGGGGCAGAGTGGCTGGAAAGGACCTGGGGGTGCTGGTGACAGTGACTGAACATGAGCCAGGCTGTGCCCAGGTGGCCAAGAAGGCCAATGGCATCCTGGCCTGGATCAGCAATGGTGTGGGCAGCAGGAGCAGGGCAGGGATTGTCGCCCTGTGCTGGGCACTGCTGAGGCCACACCTCAAATCCTGTGTCCAGTTTTGGGCTCTTCACTACAGGAAGGTCATTCTGGTGCTGGAGAGAGTCCAGAGAAGGGCAACAGAGCTGGTGAAGGGTCTGGAGCACAAGTCCTGTGAAGAACAGCTGAGGGAGCTGGGGGTGTCTAGCCTGGAGAAAAGGAGACTCAGTGGGGACCCTCCTGTTCTCTGCCTGAAAGGAGGCTGTGGCCAGGTGGGGGTTGATATCTTTTTCCAGGTAACAAGAGATAGGGTGAGAGGAAACAGCCTCAAACTGCTCCAGAGGAGGTTCAGGTGGGACATGAGGAAGAACTTCTTCACAAAAAGGATTGTCAAGCATTGGAAGGGACTGCCCAGGAAAGTGAGAAAGTCACCATCCCTGGAATTGTTCAAGAAATGACTGAATGTGGCACTTTGTGCCATGGTCTAGTAGAGAAGGTGATGTTATATCATAGGCTGGACTCAATGATCTCAAAAGTCTTTTCCAACCTAGTTAATCCTGTGATTCTCTGAAAAGACATCCAAGATTGAATCCAGTCTTTGACCAATCACCACTGTATCAATGAGACCATGGCACAAAGTGCCACATCCAGGCTTTTCCTACGTAAATGATTCTGTGGTTCAGTGATTGGTTTTGATATCTTCACTTCTTTTTACAAATTATGAGTTTGTTAGGTTTCTAGGATTTTTTTAGTTATTTAACAACTGTTTCAATTAAATAGTAGAAATATTTCCATTCTTATAAGAATTAAGATCGGTAACATTTTAATTTTTTTTTTATTATTGTGTTAGGGCTGCCATTCTCATTGCCAGCCCTGGCATGATTTTGTACATCACAAAATTTTGTACATTACTAAAGTTTTGACTAAAATAGTGTTGGATTATTACAGAACTATCATAAAGGCAAAATAATATACTGCATGTGACAGATTATAAGAAGTGGGAAAGTGTGGATACATGTTTCTGCAGTAGTACATGGTAACAATATTTATTTCCATAAATGCTCAAAAGTGAAGAAGAATATTCTTTATTTTGGTATGGAAAGCATGTCTAGCAATTCCACGTGGTTTTAGCTGCTGTAGTGCTTGGTTGCATGTATTAGCTGTATTGGATATTCCACACCATATGGCATCACACTCGGGAAAAGGAGGAGGAAGAGGGGCGGTCATTGGGAGTGATGGTGTTTGTCTTCCCAAGTAGCCACTGCACATGATGGGCTTTACACCTGCCTGCCCATGGGAAGTGGTGTCTGTTAATTCCTTGTTTTGCTTTGCTCATGTGTGCACCTCTTACTTTACCTATTAAAGTGTCAAAATTCATGAGTTATTTCACTTTTACTCTTCAGATTCTCTCTCCACCCTGTGGGTGGTGGGGTGAGTGAGCAGCTGCCTGGGGCTTAGTTGCCATCTGGGGTTAAAGCAGCACAAAATCTCATCTAAGTGTATTAGGGGACAAAACCAATATACTGGTCAAATGGCTGTTAGCACTATTATGTATTAAAATAATTTCCAGTTGTGTAACTGCTCAAACCACTTAAACCATGTTGCTTGATGTATCTTCATTTTGAGTCCTAAACTGCTCTTTAGTTGTTTACACAATGAAGTATTGCACTATTTACATTTGATCCTACCTTTAGACAATGTTTTAAAACTCATCCACACCATGGAATGAAACTAGCATTAAAATAAATCAACCTGTAATAATTTCAACCCTATTCAGGTCAAATAAAAAATAAAATAAAAGCCAACCAAACAAAAAATGATCCCATGTAATTTAAAATATATGGCTTATCTAAACCTTAATTTAAAAGTCTATTTGATCTATTCATTTGGGGTGAGGTCATAGTTACAAAAGACAACTTTTTTGTTTGTTTGTTTTCTTTTCTCCTTTCCTTATTGAAAAGTTCTGAACTGTTCAGAGCATTGAGGTGTGTTGGTCCCATCCCACTCCCACTGTTTATGAGTAACCATCCAGCAATTTTGGTGGGTGGGTGTGTTTCTTTCCATCTTGAAAGCTTAGTAAACAATTATCTACAGGTTGCCTGACAGAAATCTCAAGTGGACTTGTTAAGGGTTGGAAGATGCATCTGTACCTTGATTTGGGAGAGGACCCACAGTTCTTGGTGCCCAGCCATACGCTCTGTTATTGAGGTACTTGAACAGAAGCACTCTATTGGAAAAAGCCAGACATTCCTTCCCCTTGTACCCTCCTAACAAAGCCAAACAGTATCATGCAAAGAAACAATATTACTATCTCAAATGCTCCATCAGCTTTGTATAAAGATACAAGGCATTTGGCTTCCATCACAGATGCATAACAATGAGCTGAGAAGATGCTCACTGTGTAATGGCTGCTTGACCCATTTCTCAGTTATTGCTGGTTCTGAAGTGCAACAGTACCACCTGGTTAGCAAGAAGTAAACAGTTTTTTGGACACTTCCTTGGGGATTTGAAAATGTAAAAAATGCTTATCTTATATATGCTTGATACATCTTTTAATAATCTTTTAATTATGGCCAAATCTTAAGCAGAAGTTGTGACTAGTTCTGCTTTTCTTTAATATCTTGAGACTTCAGCATTAATGAAACTTTACAGCGACAGATAAGTTTCAAAGCTCATGTTGCTAACATATTAGGTAGATAGGAAAAAAAACTCCAAACAGCTTGCAGTCTTCCATTGCTTGCTTTATCATATTTTTCTTCTTGAATTTACGAAAACAGCAGATGTAATGATTTGGTTCTTCTTATGCTGTGTTCTTTGTGGAAGAGAAAGACGTGTTTGTGAACCTCTCAATCAGTCACAGTAGGAATAGGTTTTGACAGTTTTCAGGCTTTTCTGTAGCAAAATAATTATTAGAAGCAAAGCTCAGAACCAAGTAAATATATGGTGGGGCAGTATCTCTTACCAGCATTGGTCTGTGTTAAGTTCCAAAGTGGAAGTGTTGGGATATATCTTTCTCTGCAAAATTTCAAGGACCTAGCTTTTAGATTTTTTATTTTTTTTTTAATGTGGGGGAATAAGTCAAAGACTGCAGCTGCCAAATACAAAATGGAGGACATGGAGAAATCCAGCCACTGAGAGAGTTGTATCAGGCCCACAGGTCCCGTAGAAATGCAGGCATAAGTATTGCCTTGATTTCAAATACAGTTGTCTTTCAAGCAGTACCATGTGTAACTTGGTGTACTTCTTGCACTTCTGGTTTTGTTTGAAGTGTACTACAGTTTATCTGGCCACTAGTAAGTTTTGTGGCATGTGGAACACACCAGATGTAGTGTAAACTTGGAAAATAAACCTCCCAGCTCTGTAACTTAGTGTGATGAAGGTCCATTTCACAACTCAGTAGGACACCTGAGACATAAGACACCTCTTGAACATAGCTGAGGTCTGCAGAGTTGGCGTAAAAAAATTGAGCAGGCCAAAAAGTGTTGAAATATGTTACAGTGCAGGACCTTGTTAATTTGGGCTAGCTGTTCTCTGGGAGGTTCTGGCCTGACTAGCTCTTACCATAAAGAAAATTGCTAGTATAGAAGTGCTCTTCTGTGACTAAGCCCAGACATCTTACATGAATACAGTAAAAGGATTTTTGTTGCTCTGTATCTGACCTTTCCATTCCTCCTTCAGATGATGCAGGTAAACTTTGGCAAACACTGTAGTTATGCTCTTAAGCAATGCTAGACATAAGAACTCTTACAGAACAGATAAAACCGTTTCTTCAGAGAGTATTAAACCACCTGGCAAAGAGAAACCTGATGAATGACTTGACATTGAGTCACACAACCTTCTGGACTTCCAAAACTGCTCTGGATGATATCCATTTGAATCACTAAATACAAAATGAGCATATGTGTGTACACACACATGTGGATAAGAAAAGAGAATTGCTGAATGCTTGTAAGAGAACAATGAGCCTCAATCATTTCATCATTAGAACTCAACAGGTCCAGGATGCCTCTAAGTCCTTTAGTAAAAATTTATTTTGGAATTTTGGCTTTAAGTGCCCAAAATGCCAGGTGGTTCTAAACTGACCACTAGCAGCATCTGTTTTCCACATTTTACTGTTTGCTATGCACAAAATGAGACTGAGATTGTGTCTTCTGAGGAGCTTGGTGTAAATCTGTCAACATTTTCTCTGTTGTACATGTAACTTTTCTAAAAGTGCCTTTGGTGAACACTGGATGTACCTGTGTGGCTGCTGGAAAATAGCATGTGAAATGTTTTATGATGCAGCAGAGTTTACCTCTTTTTGGTGAGTCTTGTCAAACTGAGGATTATAGCTTAAGGAAATCAACAATCACATTTACTCATATAAAGATAGAAGTACAGAGCATTGTGAAAAGCAGCCTGTGTTTTTGATGTGGCTGGGGGCAGGAACAACTACCACCTGATGGTCTCTTGTGTAGTACTGTCTCCCTCAGGCACACATAAGTAGGTGCATTTCTAGCCCAGAAAGTCACCAGCCTTGCAGGGCAGCAACACAACACCTGGCTGTCCCCTTGCTTCTCTCAGGGCATCTTCTCTGGTGCAATCTCACAGGCCATAAAGTAGAATGAGCACATTCTGCAAGAGCTTCCACAGCTCCCCAAAACATCAGTACTTTTGGCTTATGAAGCTTGAGTCACCTTTCCCTCTATGGGAGGAAGAAGTGCTGTCCAAAGGTACATTATTAATTCTGAGTTAAGGTGACATTCTGTACAGCTGTGTGGTGGCAGTGTCTAACTTTCTTCACTTCAGAGGACCATTAGTCCATTTGCTAGTGAATTTTATTTTTCCCTTTCAGTTCAGCCATTTGTGTCAACCACAGCCCCATCCTTCACCATCCAATTATTTGTAAATGTCTTTCTCACCCATGTTGTCAGCTGTAAAAGAACAAAATGCATTAGAGACATGCTGTTCCTTTGTATTACCTCTGACTCTTTGAATAGTGAGATACTCTGGAGAATAGTTTTTAAAAATCCCTGTATATCTCTACCCTGTATATCTCTGACTTGGCTATCCAATGTCAAATATTTCATATCTTGGATATAAAAAGGACAGAGTGAAGATTTATGCTGAGAAACTCCTCAGCTAAATGGTGCTACTTCAGAAACTGTCTCAATATTGAACTCTTAATAATGTGAGTTATTCACTTTGAAAATGCATATCTAATTTTGATGTAGATTTACAATTCATTGACCTTTTGCCCTGGATTCAGACTGCATCTGAAGAGACAGCTTTTGTTCCAAAAGGATGAGAAAACTGGACCAACACAGTTGGTTTCATAGCATGGAAGAATGGAATGGAAATTGCAAAGGTCTGGGACACCTGGATTCCAGCACATGGAATTCACAGGCAATGCAGCCAAGTGTGAACATGTGTATTGATATTATTAAGCCACACTGAAGTTAGGATTCCAGAGGAACAATGGATATTTGAGACACTGCAACAGTAGGGTCAGTAACATCCACTGATAAAATGGGCAGAATGGAGCTGTGAAGCTATATAGGTACTAAAAATCAAGCTTTTCAAGATCTGTTTGTAAGCCTAGGAGAAACTGCTCACAGCCGGTTTGTATATAGAGCTGCAGCCTGTCAGATTTAATTGCAATTCATTTGTGTATGTTTGGAGGAGTGAGGTATGATTCCTATCTTGTTATATGCATGCTCTCATCAAATACTGATATAGTTACAGTTCTAGTTACAGTTTCAGCAACCTGTCATTGCTGAAAAAAGAAACCAGTGTAATTGAATGTGGAATTGGACATGAGGTCTCTGGTGTTAGCTTGGGAGCTGCTTCCAGCAGTCAGCTTTCCCTTTGCTCTTAAGTTAGCTGTTTTGCCACAAGGACAGTGAGAGGGTTGCAGATTTTCAAGGCTGTATGAGGGCACTGTGGACTTGAATGTTGTCAATGGTCATTGCTCCCCTGCAGTTATCATGTCCATTATGAAATGCAATTTATCAGACCATTGCGCTAGCCAGAAACCAATAACCTCTTTTAGAAAGGGAGAGAGAAAATGAGTCTTTAGCTTTTCGTGTGTGTTCTTTTCCAAAGTTAATCAAATTTCTTCTGAGCCCCCAGAATAGGTGTTAATGTGATGACTCAGGTGTTTTCTGGAGAGACATCCAGGCTCAAGTCTCTGTTTTGAAAGAGTCTAAAAAAGTTCTCTCGTGTGAGTACTCTTCTTCCTGGACTGTTGGCTATTGTGGTTTTCTCTTTCTCCTGCTTTTAAGAGTGCTTCCCTGAAATCCATGCATTCCAAAGAGTCTCTTCTGATAAATTGCTGCTTCCTCCTTGTAGCAAAGACCAATCTTTCTTGAACAGCTATTTAATTATATTGTGAAAAAACACAAGATTTCAGAAAGGGATGGTTAAAATATGTTTCAGAATAAATCCATTCACATGTGTGAAATGTTTAGGGCTGTGTTACTGTTCCAAGCAGAGTTGTGGCTTGTGGAAGAAGCCAGTAACTGCTGTGTCAAACACCTTGCTTCAGGCTTTTCATTGTATCTCAAATTGCAATGTGAAGACTAGGATAGCAAGACAAAAACCTTAAGATTTCTTGCATTATCGTGGTCATGGTGTACTGGTCTGCAGCTGCTGGACAGCGCTCCTTGCTCTTGGAGCTCTGGATAGCAGCCACAGTGTGCTGGTGGAAACTTGGGAAATCTTCGGCTGCCTTTGTTCTAAGGACATCAAAAAGGTCAGGTGGGGTACTATGGTGGTGTGGTGGATGGTTAGAGAAGAGATGGGTAAAGTGAAGATCTGAGATGGGCTAAGCAGGTGAGATACCATTGCTCAAGCTAGAAAAAAGTGATCACTTTAACCTAAAGCTAGAATAGTTGTGGGCTGTGTTATGAGCTGGAGGAGGTCAGGGCAGAGACATGCCAGAGCAGATGAGGCTTAAGAGGCATGTGGGTAGAGAGGTGTTTTGGGGGAAAATAAAAGTCTTTTCTTGGTGGCACAGGATGTCTTTGGCATTGGGAGTTTGAGGAGATGTGATGTCCAAATCTAGAGGTTTCTGTCCAAATCTTAGAGCTGCACCACAGAAGTGTATCTTACCATTCAGTGCTGCTGCAACAGGAATTGCCTAAATGATGTTCTGTGTACAATACTGTAGTAATGTATCCACTGCTGCCTGAAGACACTAGACAGTCTGTGCTTGTCTCCATTTTATTAATGAACCCATCACAATTGCAGAAGATTCCTTCTACATCTTATAATTAAACATTTGAAAGCAAGAGAGAAGTATCTAATATTTGTCTAGACAAACTGAAGATCACTAACCACCTGTTTTCTGAAGCAAGCTTTGACAAAAGAGAGGCAAAGGTATTCTCCACAAAACTAAGATGACAACAACAAAATAACACCAAAGCAAAATGAGTAAACACTAAGAATCAAAATTATTCTAATATGGTGATACTACTGATAACTGATTTTGGTATAACTTCTGTGATAACTCTGTTAAATGGCAGCATGCACTCCTGTACTGCCATCCCAATTAGGAGAGAAGTCACACAGTGTGTTAGCTCTGTGAGTCTGGTGCATGGGAATCATTTAACCTTAATAGTAGGGGTTTTCTTTCAAATGTGCGTTTGTATAAATGTTGTCATTTTGTTTGGTGCAACAGTTTCTTTGACACATTCTGGGTTTTTTTCCATTTCAGTGTGACAGAGCTTTTACTACTCTAGTCCTTCAGGTGAGGTTGAACTGGACTTTTTTTCTGACATCATTAGCAGTTTAAAAACAATCTATGTGCTTGATAGATTTATTGAAGGCTCACACTCAAGAGTTGTGCAAATCTTAAAGACAATATATTTTAAATGTCATAATTTTAAGTTAGATTCTGTGCATCCTAGTGGTAGAGATGTCAGACTTTTTCTTTCAGGTTTATGAAAGCGAAATGTAAAATTTTCTGAGAACAGAAAAATTAGTGGGACTGATGAGTATTACACTCAACCAAAATGTGTGTCTGTTTGCAGATACACATTAACAAGAACAGCTGATGCATATATAGATCTCTCTTGGCCCTCTGGCATTTTAGTGGCTTAGAGACTATCCATACAGTTCAAAGAGTTCAGTAATGAACTGTCTTCAAAGAAGGGAATCTTTTTCATGGGTTCCACTGCATTTATACAAGAGGCTATTTTTAGATTTGGGACTTTTTTGCTCCTTTGGAGCTATAAGACATCTGCGACCTCACCTTAGATTTGAAAAATCTGCTGTGCTGGAAGTAACTCCTTTAAGGCCATCCTTTCATGTTTGCTTTATTGTTATTTTTCATTTAGTTGCAAATATCTGCAGATCTGTAGATAGTGGAAAACTGGAAAGGGCTTTGTATTTCTGTAGCTCACATGTGAAGTCTTGTCAGACAATACTGTTCTCCTGCATGGTTGATGCAGATGATTGCCTGTCAAAAGATGACCCTTAATCATCTGATTTTTTTGTATATCATTTCCTATCACTGAAGAAAGAGAAGCATTTTATTTGAAAGTCCAATGAATGAGCTTAAAATACAGTGTTTACTGTACAAAACAGTGTTCAATGATACAACATAAAAACTTGGTATCATTTTGCACTTCCAGCCCCAGTGCAGAAATGTGAAATGCATACATATAGTCCAGTAGTACAAATTCAGAAGTCACCATTCCATATGTTAGAATGCAAATCTTGCATCTGGAAAGACTCCACTGACATCACTGAGATGAAGATCTGGCTTTTTTTAGATAGGCAGTGGACAAAAGACTACTCAAATTTTCTGAAAATTTTCCCACATTCTATTTTTAGTTCAGTAGAAATAAATGACTGGGCCGTGATACATTCTCTTGTGGCTAAAGGGCTAACAGGGATCAAAACAGCTGGCATTATACCTCCTACACAGCCCTTAGCTATTTTAGCTGTAGTTGGGCTGGGCAGTGCTGCTCCTGCAAATGGCTTGTTCCTAACTCTCCCTGGCAACTGTTCAACTGTTCGTGGTGGGTGAAGGAGGTAGTGGCAGGGCATCAGTGCAGCATACAAGATTTGCATCACTTGGAGATGTCAGCAGTGCTTCCTTTGGTTGATCTGCCACTCTCCCTGTCACAGGGTTTTTATTTTTCACCTGTTCTTTCAATATAGGATCAATCAGCATGTGATCACGTAGCAAGAGCATAGTCTGTCTTCTTCAAACAATGGGAGATTCTTTTGTATGTTTGTACATATACTTGCTGTATTCTTATCTGCAGGTTGGGTGAGCCATCTGCTGGCATCTATCCTCCAGTTTTGGTTGATTTTATTACCAAAATACGTTTTATTTATTTTATTGCCCCTCTACTTGCCCTTTTGAACAGTTGCAGAAGTATTGCCATTACTGAAAATGGGATAAAAGCAGGACACATTTAAATGTGTAGATTTCTTGGGTTTTTTGGTCACAATTCACAGCCTGCTTCTACCAGGTGCTAAGTAACTTCATTCATTCTTTCTCACTCTGAAGGAGAGCTGTTCTTTGTCTATTGTAAGTATTGTCTAAACTGAATAGTATCTGACAGTGTAGGTATATCTTCTTTTTTGCTATCAATGTACATGCCATGGACAGGAAAAAATCATAACATAAATGTGTGAGAGAAAAAAGTACCTTCATGCTGCCTATCACAGGATTAAGCATAAAACAGGGAAGAGCCTTCTGTGCATCTTCTGTAACCTCTTTCAAACTTTTGCTGCTTGCCTGCCTAAAGATTCACAAGGTAACAGACTTGCATGCTAATGGGAAGTTGGTGAGAATTGGATTTTCTCTTTATTTGAAAATTTCACTTCAACAAGAGAAATATTTCAAAGACAAAATTCTGGAAAAATATTTCATATAAATTAGAACTTACTATAGTAAATTTGAGGTCCAGGTTCTACTCTGGCAAAAATGTTCACTGCATTTCAAAAAGTGTTTTACTGCTTCTTCAAAAGTCTTTATTTCCAATACATTAATATCTTCCATTAGCTGGGAGGATGCAGCTGAAAAATTTCTCACTGTCTGGTGCTGCTAACTTCGCTTCATGCTGCAGTGCGGAGGTCCAAAGGCATGTTACCATAGAGATATCCACAGTAGTTTTAGACCAACTTTAGGTTACTAAAGCTTGAGTGCTAATGATTGCTGCAACATCAGCTGCAGAATGCTCACTGTCAGGCTGGATGTACACTTGAGCAGCTGACTGAACTGACTACACCTAACCACAGTGGTGTTCCCCTTTGAGGCTGGGAGCACAGAGCTGAGATCTTACAGCTCTTGCTGAGACACAGCCACTCCTGTACTAGGGGACCTGACCAGGTGCAAAAGCAGTTCTGTTGTGCCACTATTCTAAGGGACAAGTAGGTGGCCTTGAACAACTAGATCAGATCTAAAAAGGCCCAGTGTCTGCCCAAATGGAATTGTAGTGATTGCTGCTCTTCCTCCTTGTTTGGTAACTGACATGGTTTTTTAAACTCTTTGTGATGATGTATTTCACATCTTGGGTAAAGGTTGCACTGTTAGATCAATGTTCAGGGTGAAAAATAAAATGATTGATTATTTACTCATCTCACCATCAGCCATAACATCTTCTGTGTAGTTACAGATTTGGCTGCACTGCATGTTTAATGCTTGCAGATGTGTTCAGTGAGCACGTACAGAAATGGAAGTTCATTCCCTTTTGAAGAAAAAGATGCAGTGGAGCACTAAAGTGAAGAATTTAGCAATCAATCTTTAAATAAATATGGTTTCTTATTTGGTTTGCTTCTGATCCCAAATCAGTCAAATGAAACTAAGCAAGGTGGATGAGTAGGCTGTTGCTGGTTCCATTATCATTATGTTTCTTACCATGTCATATGAGGCAGCATGTGAATGAAATGCTTTCCTGATATTGCTGGCAGCAACAGAAGGGTAAAGTGTGTGACAGTGGGTTGTGTATGTTCTGCTGTACATATAAATTCATGCAGCCTACTGTGCTGCTTCATGTTATACACATTCCCGTGAGAAGTAATAATCTCAGGCAGAAACACCTGCATGTCTGCCTGTCAGGAGCAACATAGACAATTGTCAAACCAAGCCATCTTCAATAAGATGGGCACTCTTGCAGCTGTTTCACTTTCTCAGAATCAATCTTTAAAGCAGTAGTAAATCATGCTTATAAATCCTTTTGAATTAGAGTATGGTTATCCTATTTGTCAGTCACAGCCTCTCCACTGGTCTTCCAAGGAATAATTTGTGGTGGGTACCAGTGAAATTACTGTGTTCATAGTACAATCTGGTTACTTGAACCTCTATAAAGACTGTGCAAACCTGTGTCTAAACCTGTCTAAATTATGCACTTTTTGATAAGTGTCTCATGCAACGGAGAAAATTCAAAGTAACTGGCATGCATGAGAAATGCAAGAATAGTTTTTATTTGCTGTGAACATAGGTAAGGCTTCATCATTTTCGTAACGTGGTAAAATTAGCAACAACTACAAAATCATTGCATTTTATCACATGCAGAAGTAGGGTAAACTCTTTTTTGATCTGATTTAGGAAAAGTGTGAAATTTCAGTGTCCCAAGCTTTGAGTTGGCCCAGTGCCTTTCATGCTGTGGCTTTTGCCTCCCCAGAGAACACTGGCTGCAGAGACACTTTCTGCTTTTGGGGTGAGGATTTCTGCAACACACAGAGGTTGTCTCAGTGTGACCAAGGGAGAGCAAACTTCCTTGGCTGGAAGAGTAGTTTCCAACTCACAGATGAGTTTCCTACTCCCCAGAAAAAAGGCAACTGTGCCTAGACTAGCTTTTAGCTTACCTTTGTAAACTTGAAAATACATGTTTCGTAGCTTACTCATGGTAAGTGTTTTGAGACAATCATATTTTGAATGTGGTAAAAGTAACTCAATAATTCAAAAATACCTCTGCATATATCATGATTGAAATTAAAATACAGGATTGGAGAATGACTTTTCTTTTAATTTTTATTTTTAATGGTAAAGTATATTTTGGAGCGGAGGGGGGGGAGCTGTTTTAATGAAGTGAAATATAAAAAGGCCAGTTAATACAACAGCACTTCATTGAAACTTTTATGGGACAAACCGTATCTGCAAATACATGTGTGTCTCTGCTGGAAGCTGCAAGAGGAATTGAAACACAAGAAACTTCTCTAACATGAAATAGTAAGCATAAGCCAGCACTTCAGACTTCTATGGGGAAATTGCATTTTCTCAGCATTTTGTTTGTATTCAGTACACATTTTTAAAAAATTGATGCTGAATTGGATCAGCAGTGCATGCTTCTATAAACTCACCATAGTTCTCATTAGTAGCAAAATTACTTCTCACCTTCTTTCTCATCTTTTTGCTAACTTTAGTGGGGGCTCTTTTCATGAGATCTCCACTTGTCTTCTAGAGTGCACAAGGCAAATCCCCATCTCAGAGCAGATCTCTCTGCATGGTCAGTACACCATGCTGGCTGTAAAATTGCCTTTAAGTCTATCAGAGCTGTTGTCTCTGACCTACTGCAGATTCATACCTACTGCAGTGGTGTGTCAAGGCCACTTGTTTTTTAGAGTACACAAGGCAAATTCCCATTTCAGAACAGATCTCTCTGCATGGTAAGAACACCATGCTGACTGTAAAATTGCCTTTAAGACTATCAGAGCTGTTGTCTCAGACCTACTGTGGATTCAGGGTATGTTGATTCACACCCAATTTGAAAATATGACTGTGTCTACCTAGAGGGCTTAAAAATGTCTTTGCTTCATTTTTAATGAAAGTTTTCTGAATAATCTGTATCTGTTACATGGCGGTCTCCATGAAAAACATAATGACTGCAAATTGCAGAATGTGTCAGACTGTGCTGTGCTTCTCAGCTATATATGAAAAAGGAGGTAGTGTTCCATGGTGCACATAGCATGAGTTCCCAGCAACAGCACAAAAATAAGTAAAAGAGTGGTTTTGGGAGGATTAATAAATAAAAATAATTACTCCGTATTTTGGAAATGTCTAAGGCCTTCAGTAGGAAATGGATGTGGAAGGTGTCACACTGGTCTAGTACAAATTATCCTGCGTTGACCATTCTCAGAGATACAATGTTAGTTTGGTGGCTTGGCATGACCCTCTGCAGCTTTTAAGTCTTTGCAATCCTGATCTTCATTGAAGCCTGACTTAGCAAAATATTTAAGGGCATGAGTAGAACCATCCAGCTTGACTGGAAAAACCAGAGCACCCGTTTGACTTAATATTTTCACAGGGTCATTGCACCCAAAAGAAGTCTGAAACAGCCTTGGGGTGGTTATGACCCGTGTCTGGCAGCAAAATTTGGAGCAGTTGGTTAGCTCCACGCCATTGAGGTCTAAAAGGGAAAAGTGGGATTTCTCCAAGAACTGCGTATGTAAAAATTCATTGTTTTAGTAATTTTATATGGATCTGAAGATTTGAAGTCTAAATTCTGTAAGGGGTAGTAATGATATATTTGCAATGCCATCACTGAAAGGGTATGGGGTGCTCTTGTGTTAGTCAGTGTGAGGATCCAGCAAGCTGCATCACCACTTCATCGTAGAGTTTCTACAGGTGGGACTAGTGAGCATGTTAGAAATGAACTTTTTATGTTCCTTGACTGTAACAATTACAGACCTTTTATTACAGAGGAGGAAGCCTCCCAGTCCAATGTCTCTTGTTTGCTTTTGGGGAAGTGTTTGATCTTTAACATTAACTTGCTATGTGAAGTAAAATGTAATTTCTGAACCCTTGGGTCGGAGAGCTGGCTCTTGGAATTGTTGGAATCCTCCTCATGTATATCCTTCAGTTTCATCAAAGACTTGGAAAACTTTATTTCTGGTCTTCTCTGATTTACTGATGAGAGTCTTAAGCTGTCATCTCTGCTTTTTCTGGTGTATTCAGCTAAGAAGCTTCTAACAGATAGCAACATAGCTCT
>VWYP01015298.1:64512-79955 GCA_013400435.1 Pycnonotus jocosus
GAAAAGGAGACTCAGGAGGGACCTTATCACTCTCTACAACTCCCTGAAAGGTGGCTGTGGTCAGGTGGGAGTTGCTCTCTTTCTCCAGACAGCAACTGACAGAACAAGAGGACACAGTCTCAAGCTGCATCAAGGGAAATATAGGTTGGATATTAGGAAAAAGTTTTTTACAGAAAGGGTGATAAGGGACTGGAATTGTCTGCCTCGGGAGGTGGTGGAGTCACCATCTCTGGATGTGTTTAAGAAAAGATTGGAAGGGGCACTCAGTGCCATGGTCTAGTTGAGGTGTTATGGGTGGCTTGTACTCGATGATCTTGAAGGTCTCTTCCAACCTAGTGATTCTGTGATTCTGTGGTAACCATTTTATTTCTACCAAAATATGAAGTTTAGCACATGGCTCACAGTGAAGAACATGTGGAGTTTGCAGCCAGAGGCATCTCTATGGCAGGTCCCCAAGGAATCCAGTCAGGCTGGTATTCAGAGCACAGGAGAAATTCTGGGACTGCTGTGGGCTGGTGGATCTGATATATGATATTCTATGCCTAGCCATGCTTGGTTTCAAATGCTTTACTGCCAAATGAGTGCTCTCCAACCAGGTGAAGGCAAGGTTGGTGGGGAAGAAGGAGGTGGGAAAGAAAATTAGTGCTTAATGCTGTTTTTCAGACAAAGATCACTGCAGAAAAGGAGCTCAAAGGCCATAGGTGAGAGTACACGACAGTGGCTGGATTTCATCGACCAGAGGTGAAAGTAGTCACGGGAAGGCTCTTCTTCCTCTTGACTTTGTTCTGCTCCCTTGTAAACGTCTAATTCTCTTGTGTGCAGTGACATAGCTTTAACTGGGGGTACTGATATGGCCTCAGCCCAATTCTGCTTGCTTTTGAGAGGCAAAAGAACCAGAAGAAGGTTTGTGAACACTACCCTTGAGCTACACACAGAGCCTGCCAAACCTACATGTCTTGTGGATTTGGGGTCCTGTATGCTGCCTGTGGATGTACAATCTTCATGCTCATGCCTCAGTGTGTGTTGTCACACATGTTGTTCACAGGCCACCACGTCTAATGCATGTGTATATTTTTTACCTATGTATCTCACTGGTCAGGCTTCTGTCAGGAGTGCTGGCAGAGGCTGCAGTGGCTGCACCAGCAGCGATAAAACTTTATTTCTTCTAAGTAGTATGTGTGTTTGATCGTTGTTTTCAGGAAATAAAATAGCATGAGCTTGCATTAATTTCGCAGTTGAGCTCTCCAACTATCCAATTCTCCTCTAGACTCCGTGGAAAAGTGGCGGGAGCAGCTTATGGAGCAGAGTGAGTTGTCAGCCCTCTAGTGGGGGCGAGGAAAAAATGAAGGGCACGAGCAGCTCAGGAAGCAGATGTAAAAGTCAATTGGAAACCACAGCAAGGAGGATTTGACAGAAAAAAACCAATAAAAACAGTAACTCCAAAACCCAACAGAATTTGACAAGAAGTTGGCAGAGAGAAGTCCTTCCCGACAAAGAGCTGCTGAAGTTGCTGGAGCAGTAGCTGTACTGGTGGGTGGAGAGGGTAGAGAGACAGTCAGTCAAATGAGTGAGGCAGGGAAAGATGCTGTCTGAAAAAGCTGGGGAGGTCAGACCAAAACCCACCTAGCTCAGGACCAGGTCTCCAGCAGTATTAGTATGTACTGTAGGAGTGATTCATCCTACTTAGTCTCTCAACCTTTGCCAAATTATAATTTAGGGGCTTTTTGACTCAGAGGTGAAAAGAGCTCTTCAGGTTTCTCCTGTAAATCTGCCCCTTCTTTATAAACACAA
This sequence comes from Pycnonotus jocosus, assembly GCA_013400435.1. Lineage (NCBI taxonomy): Eukaryota > Metazoa > Chordata > Aves > Passeriformes > Pycnonotidae > Pycnonotus > Pycnonotus jocosus. The sequence goes on from VWYP01015298.1 coordinate 66,304, forward strand.
ATTGCTGCACAGGTCAAGTGATAATCTCTGTAACAGTCAAAGCTGACAAAGAATGAGGAGGAGACTCCAGAGAAAGAGTGGCCGAGTGTTAAACTATACAAAAGTGCACATGGATTGGATTTGAATGAACCAGAAATGATAAAAAAGTTAAAAGAGGAGAAAGATTGTGATATAATTCTACTAAGGAACACAACACTAAGGAAAAAAAGAGGAAGAACAGAGGAGTGTAGCTTTGCTGAACAGTGGAAGGGAAGCTGGGCACCCTTGTCTGGTGCGCTGTAGCAGGCAGAAGTGCAGGACACCAGCTCCAGACCAAGGGTGTTGGACAGCAGCTCTTGGGAATGTGCCTCATAAGGGAATTCATGCAAGACTGAGACCAGGGTTGAAGTCATACATGGTTGTGGACTGCAGTTTGGCAGGCAAAAAAAGAAAAAAAAAAATTAAAAAGGGACCTGAGGTTGAGAATAGTGATACAATCAAACGTGGAAATGGTAATAGCCAAGGAACAGGCTGAAGTGTCAATCTTCACCAGCAGTGTGGGTAGAGGAAACTGAGCTGGGGAAGTGCAAAAGAGCCCTGGCAAAGATGTGGAGATGAGGCATGGGGAACACAAGGCTGAGGTGAAAGCTGGGTCAAAAAGAAATTCCTGTTACCTGCTTGCAAAACCAAAGGGACAGAGGTCAGAAAACACCACAAAGCTGAACAAAGGGATGCACTAGTGAAAGGGAAGAGGGCAGGGAGCCTTCAGGGCAAAGGAATTTCCAAGGGGACCTTGGCATCTGTATGTTGCTCCTCAACTGGCACATCCATCCTCAGCCTTTTCAGGAGGCTGAATTCTCCGACACCTTTGCTTCACTGCTTGGTTCGCTTTAGCTGTTATTGTTGCTCTGAAGCAGCTCAGAATTATGCAAGAAAATTTTGCTGTACTAATTAGTCAACACTAATTGCAGTGGCGTGTTGGTAATTATTGATGATTCATAAACTGCAAGGGCTGTAAGTCTGCAGCCATAATGGGGTAAAGACTTGTGTACTGGTGATTTAGAAAGGTGAAAATTCAATGGAGTAGTAAGTGCATTTTGCTTAATGGCACTGCTTTGATAGTAAGGTAATTGGTGATCACTGATTTACACAAAAGCATAAGAGCTAAGAAAGTGCTATTGACTTTGTCTAATTATTTGTTTCATAGCTGATTCCTGTGGAGATTGCTTAGGACATTACAATGATATTGAAAATAATACTGGGCAGTTAAAAATGTAAAAAACCCCACACTTTTTCACTGTTTTAAGCTTTTATTATTTCTAGGTGGTTATTTCTTTCTTTCAACACAGTGTCTGTTCCTCTGCTCACTGAAATTGGACATTTTCTCACTGGTGCCTTTGGAATCAGGCTTGTCTCTGCATGTTTTACCAGAAAAGTCTATTATGGCTACTACACTAATTGATTTAGGTTGCAGATCTATTAGCAGTCCTTCCTGGCAGTCAGTCAAATAATGGGAGCTTTATTTAAATTGGAAATCATCAGTGATGGGATATTCACTTAAGTGAGGAAATGAACAGAGGTATGGTCATGGTATCACTAATAAGCCATGTCCACATGGTGGTATTCTTCTGGGAGTTCAGAAGATGTGGAATTTGTTCCCTTCAGGCGAGTGAGAGATCTGTAGGATATTTGTGAAGGCCAGGCACACATGCCATTATTTTTGCTGCCTCCTTTAGCTGAGTTTTGACAGAGAAAAGTGAGTTAGTCAATTACACCCACAGCAGTTTGGGGATATAAATCCAAGGGTCTGATTCAGGTTTTAAAACAAGACTCAGAACTTAATGACCAGAAAGGAGGATGTCGGACATAGTTTTTGCTGTATCTAATGAGAAGGTTTATTTATCCTTCCCATACTTAGGCTCATTACCAGTCTTAATTTGACAATCCCATCTGTTTCTGTGCATTGTATAAGTAATGAAGTTGAGCCTTTTAGGAACTTACAGACTATTTTTCAGGTATAACAGCACCTATTCTGCATCCTTCTGTGGTTCTGACCCCATCATGTCTGCACTGAGCAGGATAGGGACACATTCACCTACATCAGGAGTCTCTGACTTTCTAATTTTCACCTAGCTTTCCTGCTGTTAGCAAAAGCAGGAGCACCCTGAACCTGGAAGGAAGGGAGGAAGAGAGAGAAACACCCTGAATTTTTTGTCCTTTTCTATTCAAGTGTTTTCTATTCATGAAGCTGACACAGAAACAGCCAGGAGAAAAACTCTGAGTCAGAGTGAGTGGATTATTTTGTTGTTGTTGTTTTAAAATAAACAGGATAAGAAAAGTGGCTAATCTATAAAGTAATCTCTGTAAAGGACTTGATAGACTTGCCTGCATTGATCTATCTCTCGGACACAGTTATTCAATTTTTGACAATACAGAGTGACTAACACTGGATGTCTTCTGAAGTAGTAGAAAGTGGAAGGCATTAATTTACAGTGCGAGTTCCCTGATATTTCTATGGCATTAATAAATAAATGGATAATAAAATAAATATCTGTGTCCAAACATACATGGATGTATCTGTATTCTTCTTTTGTTGAAGAATCTCACACTCTTGATCCACATATTCTGAGACAATTAGAGCTATGTATTGTCAAGAAATAGAGAAATACAGCAAAGCTTTTGCTTTGAGACTGACTGAAGTCTGTTGTGTAGTCTTATAGATTTGTCCAATGAGATTACTTCAAATTTTTTTATTTTTTTTTAATCAAAGTATGTGATGATGAAAGATTTATTTAAGAGTACCACTGGAGTGTGAATGTGCTGGTTTTGTCTTTTGGTTGTGGGGAAGAGGAGTTGTGAGCTTTCAGAGAACTGTTCCTTTAACTTACCTTTAACTGATGTTTGAAGATGGGTGCTAGCTTCCATTTCTGTTCAGATACGCTTACTGGCACTAAACTACACTCTGCTACAGCAGGAGCTCAAGTGGGAAGTGAGGCTTTTCTGTGAGAAAAGGAGAGGTTAACTACACTTATATTGGGGGCAGTTTTTGCTTTGGAAAACAGTGGCAGGCTTTGTAGTTTAATCTTTTGGAGTACTGCCCGTTGCCACCTTCTGACGTACGTTGTTGGGTTGAGAAGAATCGATGTGCAGTGGTGCATGAAAGTCCAACGTGTCAGTTGTAGCTATACATAATGCCACTGTCTCACATGCAGTTAATGCTTAACACAGCATTGTGTTCTCTAAAGAAAAGGGTGGAATATCGGGAACTTCATCTGTTTTAAACGCTTATACACGTTCTTTTGAAAAATACATTTTTTAAGGATTAAGTATTGCCTGTGAAAAAAAGGCTCAAACTAATGAGCACCACAGAGGAAAAATGCCACAGAAATAAGGCTCCAGCATTCATTCCTCTGTGCCAGGGAATGGCCTTGGGAAGCTGCCTGCAATTAAGGTTTTGGTCAGATTACATGTCTTGCAGGGTGATTGCTTAACTCACCTATACCTGAGGCACCTGGGGTAACTGGTAACCAGAAGAGCAAAGAATCTGCCTTTTTGGAGATGGGTAACCTGCAACTAATTCTCCATATGCATGAATATTTTAAGGGTTTAAAGACTCTTCTCATCAAGTATGTGCACCTGTGTGAGGACACATGTATTGTTCAGTTGCTTAACAACCTTCTGTGGCTAATGATCTGAAGTGAAACAAATCAGTAGCCTACAGGAGAAGTGTACTGAAATGTATCAAGACACAAAAAGTATTAATGTAGTCTAGTTCCTAAGAAGTATAGCAAACAAAGCAGCCACAGCCCACGTGTACTGGCTTTCTTGCAGCAGGTTTAAATTATGATGTGCTCTCATGTCTTCTGAAAATATCATGGCTCACATGGCAGTGATACTTTTACCTGAAAACTGAAGGCTATGGTCCTGGAAAACAACTTGAAATCTGCAACCCAAACCAGTTTCCTTTTTGGAAAAGTCACTTCTTTCCTTATCAATCCCATTAAAACATTATTATTTAGGATGCATCGCAAGACCTTTAATAAAAGTTCTGTATTACAATCAAATTAATAACTTTTGGCCAGACATAAATAGCTTTCTGTAGTCTCCAGCAAAAACAAGTCCTTCTATGTAATCTAGGTACTCTATTGGGGATGAGGGGAAAGGAAGTGTTTGCTTCTTGCTTCCTTATTTAAAACCCTACCATATTTAATTACAGGCAAGTAAAACAAAAGTAGGAATTCGGTAAAGATGATCATGTAAGATGCTAAATTAAGGCTGCTACTCATAAGCCAGTGTGCCTTTTAATGTCTTTCATGGTTCTGTTTGATCTTTAATTCTTGTATGTAAAATGCTGTCTTCTTAAGAACTAGACTGAAAAAAAAAAAAAAACCCAACCCAACAACTAATATGCATTTCTCTTGTTTAGCAGGCTTCAATTGCAGAAGTACAAGTTGGACCCATGAGACTGACACAATACCCAATTCAGGTAAGATGCTCCTTCAGTTTCTGAGAGAGCCAATTCAGTGTTAATAGATGAAGAAATTAAGGTTTGACCTCTATAGTTAGGTATAGTACTTTAATTTCACTTGTACAAGGACTGTGAGATGGATAATGTATGTTTTGTGTATCTGATTGCTTGAGAAGACATCTACAAGTAAATTAACTTGGAAAATAAAACCTTTAGATTTCCATTAACATCCCCTCATTCCTTGTACCTGTCCTGCCAGTAATGTGTGTTTGTACCTCAACCAGAGAAAGAGCTGCCTCTACGGATATCAAAAACTGTTCATTTTGATATACCAAAGCTGAGAGCTTCATGAATTTTAGGTGTATGTTCAGTTTTGCTGAGTTTTTCACTACAGAACAGAGAACTGGAACAGGACAGAGAACTATGTTTTACAGACCACCAATCTGAGAAATCACATAACCTCCAAGAAGACAGATTCAACTTCAGCTAAGGAGTAACAACTCTTATCCATACATGCTTCTTCTTCTGTACATTTTGCTCCTGTGATAGTTTCAGATCCAAGTGCTGGTTTTTTCAGTATATAGTGGATATTGGAACTCTCAGATTATAGAGATTAAATAATTTTAGCCTTTAACATAGTTTTGGTGATACATAATTCATCTGAACTAATTTATGAGTTAGTTAATTCTGTAAAATACAGAGACATTTAATCACCAGTCAGCCTCTCTGTGAAAAACCTATGTGTGGAAGAAAACCATCATAAAACTTTAAGTTTCTATGTCTTCACATTCAGTCTTTATGATGAAATTACTTTTTTATATTGTAATAAGACTGTGGAGCAGTGGCTTCAGCAGTAGAACAGTCCTCGGTTTTGTATGGAATTTTAACATGGAAATGTGGAACTTTTCAGAGAAAAATATATTTAGATCATGTTCATCTTCAGAAAGATTATCAAGCAGATATTTAACAACAAATAGTCTCAGTGCTTTTGTCATGATATTACTTAGTAGAAATTGGATTTGCCCAAGGGAAAGTTGGATTTTTGTTGTTTTTAAAGACTGACATTTTTCTTGGTATCTTTTCAGATGAGGGTGTTATTTTGTCCTTACATTTCCCAATTGAGAATCTGGGTAGGAAAAGAATCTGTTTTAAGCAGAAGTTATTAAGAAAAATCATTAACTGAAGAATTTTCCTTAAAGATCCTGCCATGCATTAACTTATTTACAGTTACGTAAAACACTTTATGTAAACCCGCCTTGTCTGTTGGTGGAACAAGCCACATTACCTCAGATAATTTGGCAAGTAATGCACACATCCACAGATCTAAAAAATGTGTGCTAATCTTTTATTCCATCTTGACAATACAATTATATGTTTCTCTGTGCAGTGCAAACAGCTACTGAATATCACTTTTTACATGTCTGTTTGAGGATGATTAATCATGTTTACAATTGTCTGAGAAGTTAAGTTCCATTTGTTAAAACAATTGCCACTGGGGCTTTTCTTAGCAAAATTCATTTTATTCTGGTGTGTTTTATCCTGTTATGGGACACCTGTGCCAACCTCAAAATGGCACACACTTTTTGTCTGAAAAGTGACCTCACCTGTGCCTGTGACTTGCCCTAAACCATTTAATAGATTCCCCACTGGGCTTCATGACCATATGTGTCAGAGTAAAAATCTGATTTCGTTTGTACAAAATTGTGACCCAGGTGCTCCTGGCCTTAAGAGGCAAAGGGAAGAGTCCAAAGCAAACCAGGCAGCTCCAACCCTCCAAACATCCCATATACAGCCTGCCCAATTGCCTCAACTTTGTACCAAGGCTTGTAAGTGGGAATGGTTTGATTTCAGAAATGACCGTGCTGAAAGTACACGGAAATGTGCTTTCTCCAGGGGACACAGAGATCAGTGGCTTTTTATAAACAATTAGTGCACTTTAAAAAGGTGTTGGATCCTCCTGCAGAAATGTTTGCTCATAAATGTTTGAACGTGTTCCTATTGAAATGCTGCATTCTCTCACCTTTTAGGACATTTATTTGCCATCATCACTTTCACAGCCTTGACACTGTGATCTTCCCTGATGAGCTGCAAATGAGGCACGATGATGCACACACGGCATTTCTCTGCTCCCTCATACCAATATAACAGGAGCCCCTCTGTAACTTTTTCAGAGACACTATGTCTTTTCTGCCTTGAAAATCTCATGCTGGAATATGATGATTTGAAAATAATTAAGTAACTTCTTAAGCTGCTGTAAATTTCTTTTTCGTTTTGGTAGCCTGTTTATCCTAAGCTGATGTTTCTTGTATTTCAAACTCTTTAAAACAAATTTCTGTTCTTTTTTGTATCTGTATAATAAACTGCAAACAATATGTGCAATAGTTGTGTGAAGCAAATACTTAGAAAGGGAGTAAAAATTTTAGTACATCACCAAAATTGAAAAGGCCTCTACAGAGAAAGTCCATGGTATTCCTAAACTAGGGCAATATTGAGTAAAATGAACTTTTTACAGTAACATTGGCAAATCATGCAGCAGAAAAATAACTACCTGAAGTTTTTTGCCAAGGAACACAGATTGAATTTAAGCATTTCCTTGATCGTGTTGTTTATATGGATCCTTATATTTTTGCCTTGACTTTGACAGCATTGTTCAAATATACTTCTAATTACATTACATACATACAAATATCCACTAGCTACATTACATATAGTAGAATATACTTCTAGTTACAAACTACATTATGTTTTGATTAATTTGATTATTAAGCTCCATATGAATGTTGATGAGAAAGCATAGTAGTAATACTTTAAAACAACTTTTAAAGTTAATATTCTCAGAAGGATTTGTGCTCTGGTAGTTAGCTACCAGTGAGAGATTGGATGGTTTAATTAAACTCCATTGTTTTACAGCTGGTAAATTATTGCATTTTGGCATCCTTTATTTCAAACTGGGAGTGCTGAGAGAAGGAGAAGATATCAAAAAATGCACCACTCCTGCCCCCCTCAAATTTTCTTTCCCCATAATGTTTCAAACCAGGAACAAAGTAAAACTGATGGCAGTTGGAATCAAACAGAAGATTGTATCAAAGTAGGGACTTCACTCAGGAATCAGAAAATCTGCAGCTTGGTCAGGTCACTGCTTTCTAACACTTTGATGGCTGGGAAAAAACCCAGGGGTTAGGAAGAGTGACAACAGCTACCTTGGAATGTAAAGTGTCAGTAAACCAAATCTGCTTATTGATAACTGCATTCAAAAACCTTCCAACACATTGAAACTTTTACCTTCCTCGTATTTACAGAAATTCTGAGCATATAATTTTCTTCCATTGTTTAATGAAACTCTGACTGGTTGTCCTGTCGCAGTAACAGTGATTAATATTTTTATTGTTTAGAATTCAACAATCCAGACAGCTAAAGATAAGAGGAAAGCTATTGTCACCTTTTCTAGCTTCTAGCCATGGTGTTGAAATTCATGTGCTGACACCACAGCTGAACAAAGCAAGGTGGATAAAGGTTACTGACCTTTCCTATAGGCATTTGGAACAAAATTTTGCATATTTTTCTTTAACAGGTAGTTTCAATAAAGTCAGGGGGTGGCTTTTATTTGTGAAATGAACAGGATTTTGCTTTATACATGACTAGTCTCTGGCTGCTGACTTTTTGTGCCATTTTAATAGCTGTGGATAAACTTTTGACTTTTTGAGGCCGCCTTTTTCACAGCTTATTTGCACTAAATTAGCCCTTTTCTTCACTGACACATGGGGTAGCATGGTTAGTTATCCATCGCTGTGGTAAATATGTGCAGCTGTAATGGGGAATGTCTGCATGACTTGGATGAATAAATTGGACCACTGGTAAATTGTGCATTATGGGGAAAGGATGAAAAATTTATTGTCTCTGAAAAACACTTTTTTTTATGTGAGGGACACAGAAATACAGCTGTTTTCAGCTTCTATTCTGTGTGTTAGCCTGAAAACACAGGCTTCCTACAGCATTTCTCTGATCTTTAGATTTGCACCTCAGTACACTTCTGACCTGATCTTGTGTGAGTAGTTCCTTAAGTGTTCAGTTGAAATTATCTAAACTAATTTACATGCTTAGGGACAGTTTGGTACAATTTATTGGGTAAAAAATCCACACATTTGAATATTTTTCCTCCTGTACATACCTGCCTGCCTGTTGTTCTTTTCAGCTTTGAAATAATATTGGTTAATGCCATTTTTTTTTTGTGATTGGAGAAGAAAGAAGAAATAAAACTGTTAATTTTTTGCCCATGTCTTCAGGGTTGATAAGTGATAATTGAGGCAGCTGCATTTCAGACAGTTCATTACAATCAACAGAGAGAGTAGCTGGGATGGCCTGATGAGAGTGGCAATGATGTTTGAACACTCTGGCTGGTTACTGATTGAATTGGAACAGGAGCTAGGAAAAAATCATCATGTGGCAAGCTGCTTTTGTCCTAAATACCAGTCCTTGTTTAAAACAGTTAACTATTGATTATCTATTGATGACCACTGTGTCCATTAAGAAAGGTGTGCTACTGCTTTGGTTGCTTTACAACTTGTGGTTTAAGCTTCCCACTTTTAAAGCAGACTCAATCTTCCAAAGGGCAGAAATGTTTGTTGAGACTTGCTCCATGCAGAGGACTACTTTATGTGCTTAATGTGGTGCTGCTGTTCTCCATCCCCTGCAGGTCTTACTGATCTTTGCAAAAGAAGACAACCAAAGCAATGGTTTCTGGTGGGCTTGTGACAGGGCAGGATACAGGTGCAATGTTGCCTGGACTCTGGAGTCAGCACTTGAATGTTTCCTGGATAAACACCAAGAAATAATTGTTATAGACCACAGGAACTCCAAATATTTTGATGCAGAAGATATCTGCAGGTAACCCAAAGCACCTTATACTTCTCTTAAGCTTCAGAATATGTTGGATGAAACCAAACGGCTGAATTTTAAACAAAAAAAAAACAGGAGGGGGGAAAGAAGATAAAAACAACAGAGAAAAAATGAACACCTAAAATTGTAATAGAATGGAAGCTTGGGGACTGAGGCCAGGAGGTTTGCATACATCTGTAAGAGGAGAACAATATGAAAACTCCACTGTGCCAAAGCTGAACTGTAGAATTATCTCTAGGTCATGGGGCTTCTATCAGAGCATAAGCCAAAGCTGTTGTGAAAGTATTCCCTGCTGTGGGTGCTACTTCTTTTCTGGCTTACTGCTGCAGCAAAATCTGAAGCTGCAGACTTCAAAGGAATGTGTTTGTTTGTCCTCAAGGCCAGGCACTGCCACTTCTTCACAAAAGTTTGCATCATTCTAGTCCACATGGTTGTGTTCAAGCTGCTTTAAGATTACAAATGCTTAGTATTGGGATCTTTTGCTAAAATACACTGCTTCAGCTGAAGCATACATTTTGCACCATAGAGTGCTTCTAGTCTGCCATGAGCTGAAATTTGCCATGTTTATGAGAAGGGGCATTTTAATGCTCAGATACTTGTGCTGGTCTAAGTTCTTCTAAAAGACCAACAGATAAAGATTGTTTATTCAGAACAATATCAGTGTGACATGACTGAAAAAAAATCTTATCATTAGCCAATAAAATACAAACAAAGTGTTCTTGTGATAGCTGGTCATATCTTTTTTGGTTTACGAATAATATGCAGCATGGTAAAATTCTGTTTATTCAGTATTTAATAAACTGTAGTCTTTCATAATTTGTTATGCCCACTTTTCTTACTTACATGCCTTGAAAGTACTTCCTACCCTCTAAACAAAATTTTGCAATGTCTAGAAGGACAGTGGTAAATATGAGAGGGGGTAGAGATTCTTGTTTAAGTTAGTCAAGGGCATTGAAGATGCTTTGCATGGACTGACCTTTCTCGGCTCACGCATTCAGGGCAGTCTGCCCCAGATAAGCTGGGTACACAGGGGTAACCTTTGCTAGGTCATAAGAGTGAGTCTGAAAAGCTGATGTTTGTACTCTGTGGTTTTGGAGCTTCTGCCTTCTTACCTGCATAGAGCAAAATGAGAACTCTGGTGGCAAAATGAAAATAGTTTGTCTACAATGGGGATGGTTAGGTTTGGCAGTGCTCTATTGTATTGTCTAGCCTCAGTGGTGTCTATCAATCCTGACTTTCATTTATATTTTCAGTGAAGGTACTCAGAGCAATTCAGTAAAACTGAGAAATTTTTGTTTCCTCAGGTCTATTCGTGCTACAGAGCTATCAGAGCATACTGTAATACTTGCTGTGGTTCCACGCACGTAAGTATTACTGGTTTGTGAAGGATTTTTATTTTACTTTATAAGAACAGTTATTTATAAGAACAGTTATTTAATAACAGAAAATATCTTACTAGCAAGTCTTACAGAGTAAATGTAGTGTTTTTCATGAAATAAGCTAGTGATGTTTGATGTTTTGAGTGTTTGATAACTTTCCTTTAGTGCTGACTAGTATTATCTCTGTCACCTTCATGACGGGTTGTATTGTAAGAAAGTCAGATATAAGTTTTGTCTAAGAGAAAAAGAAAATACAAATCCAAACCATAAAGCTGTGTATTACTTTCTAAAGGAAATAACTAGATAAATAACACTTTGTTGTTTAGTGAACTGGGTGATGGGGCAAACTTCAATCCTGTTGATGCTAAATTCATCAGAATGTTGTCTTTAAACCCTTATTCAGTAATTCATAACCCATGCATTTAGGAAGAATTCTTACTGATTTAAATGTATATTTATCAAATACCTTCAAATACCCTTGTTAGAACTCCTACACATTACTGAATCCATTGCCATTATTATTCATTTGCTAGATCAATTAAAATATTAGGAAATAGACTGGCAGGAAAACTATTACTACCAAGATTTGAAAATCAACTAAATTTGCTGCTGAACAAGATTTTACAACTTAGCTTCACCTTTATCTTAAAAACAAATTTTTAGATTATTTCTCACAGAATATCATAGAATGTCTTTTATCTTTTTCACTTTTTTTGCAATCCCCTTCTATGTATGTAAAGAGATACAGGACTTCTCTGGAGGACCTGTCAGGTTTGCTGTAGGAGTAATTATCAAGCTATATAAGAACTGCAAATATCTATAATAAAAGACCATAGCGCCAACTTCACTAACAGTATGATTTTATGTATGTATTTAAGGAAAAACTCTTCTCATTGAGTCCACTATGTTTCAAGAACTATGTCAGATTCATGCCATTTAATCCTCCAGTGTTGTGTCCCCTTACAGTAAATAATATACCAGCCCTGCTTAATTTTTGTATCAATGACCTGGACCAGGGGATTGAGCACAGCCTCAGGCAGTTTGCAGGTGACACCAGTGTGGGTGTGAGTGCTGATCTGCTGGAGGGCAGGAAGGCTCTGCAGGGGGATCTGGACAGGCTGGATCATGGGCTGAGGCCAATGGGGTGAGGTTCAACAAGGCCCAGGGCTGGGTCCTGCCCTTGGCTCACAACCACCCCAGGCAGCTCCACAGGCTGGGGCAGAGTGGCTGCAAAGGACCTGGGGGTGCTGGTGACAGTGACTGAACAGGAGCCAGGCTGTGCCCAGGTGGCCAAGAAGGCCAATGGCATCCTGGCCTGGATCAGCAATGGTGTGGGCAGCAGGAGCAGGGCAGGGATTGTCCCCCTGTGCTGAGCACTGCTGAGGCCACACCTCAAATCCTGTGCCCAGTTTTGTGCCCCTCAAGACAAGGACAACACTGAGGTGCTGGAGCAAGTCCAGAGAACACCAGCAGAGCTGATGAAGGGTCTGGAGCACAAATCCTGTGAGAAGTGGCTGAGGGAGCTGGGGATGTTTAGCCTGGAGAAAAGGAGCCTCAGGGAGACTTTGTTTCTCTCTACAAGTACCTGAAAGGAGGGTAAACCTAAGTGGGGGTCAGTCTTTTCTCCCAAGTAGCAAGGGATCTGACAAGAGGAAATTACCTCAGGTTGTGCTAAGAGAGGTTTACATTGGGCATTAGGAAAAATTTCTTCCCTGAAAGAGTTGGAAGGATTGGAACAGGTTGCCCAGGACAGTGTAATCACCATCCCTGGAGGTATTTAAAAGATGTGTGGATGTGGTATGTGGGAAGTGGTTCACTGGTGGGCTTAGCACTCCTGCGTTAAAGGTTGGACTTGATATCTTAACAGTCTTTTCCAACCTGAACAATTCTGTGGTTCTGTGATTTTGTTTTGTAGATCTGCTGACCAAGAAGAGAATTCTGTTCTCCCCCTTCTTGATGCAGGCTTTGATAGGGTATGTATAAATTGCCTATGTAATAGAGAAAACTTAGAAACTTCATAAACTACAGACACTTCTGCTTCCTCAAATTGAAAACTACACAATCCTCTTCTGTCAGAAATTTATTGTTAAGAAGCCAGTGGCAGTTGATTTCGTTTTCTTTTCAAGAGTGTATTCCAGAAGCATCCAAAACGAAAAGCTCTGTGATCTAACTAGTCCTTTCAGAATAGCAGCTGTACTGAGATTATCTTGGTGTGGTCTGGCTGGGCAGTGAGTGGGTTTTGTTTATGACTGCACTAAGAACAAGGATGGGAGACTCTGATTAACCTATCTCAGCATGCTGACTTGTCACCCAGACCTCTCTGTGTGTCTGAGGTCGCTGGGATTTCTCTTCTAAAGGGACCACAAACCTGGTCCAGCTCGTGATGTGAAGATTTTTTTTTTCCTTGTTATGTCTGTTACATTGGTTTGCACCAGTTCTTCTCAGTACAGAGACACTCCAGTACAAGCAGCAGAAGGGAAGATAATGGCTCATACTGTTTCTCAAAGGGAGAAAGAGTTTTTGTAGGAGAGAGCAGTAAAACAGGAGTTCTCATCTCTGAAAATCTAGGTTGCTTATCCTCTCCCAAACTTTGTGTAAGTGGCTTTGGATGGATATTAGTGTTATGTTACTCTAAAATAAACCAGCTGCATTTTTTAAGTTGGCCATTCATAGGGAAGGATGTGTACTTAAGCAATAGAAGCACATCTGGAGTTAGAATTAACTGCATATAATTCTTAAAAATATACATATATTTAGGAAAATTACCTGTAGTAAAGAAAATCAGGGAAGAGATGGAATTAACCCAGGCAAAATCTCATTCTCCTATGCTCATACTGAGTCCAGTGTCTGAGCCAACTCACATTCAGCCCAAGTTTTTTTATACAGCAGAACATGAACCAGAATTACCATTTTCAGATCATCTCCCAAAA
>VWYP01015298.1:80008-90697 GCA_013400435.1 Pycnonotus jocosus
CAAAAGGTCTTGCCCCTGCTGCAAAGGTATTGTGAAGCCAAAGCATTTCTAAAGCACTTAGATCCTCTGAAAATTAGAAATGTGAGTCTAAGAGAAAAGTCAGCCCAAGAATGCCGGTGCTTTATTAGTGTCGTTTCTCTCTCTCTCTCTTTCTCTGGCTTTAATATTTTGCAGAGAAAAGTTTATTACTTCTCAAGTCTAGTATTTCAGTGGAACACAACGCAGGGCAATGTGTTTTGTGAGCTAGATTAAAACTGTAGGTGTAGTACAGAGTAAAGTCAGAGGAGACTCTGTGGCTGTGAGACGTGGCTGAGTGGTACTCTCTGCCTTCGAAAGAAAAATCTTTTTGCTCCTGACAGCTGTGCTAACTGCTCTCTCTTGCTGTCCCAAATTTATCAGAGAGCTTGCATAATGCAATAATTCCCTACTGGAATTATTTTCAAGACTTTAAAACACATCTGATGTCAAAGTTTCTATTTCTGCTGTGGAGTGGACATAGGAATTATTTTTGCTTGGATGGGGATCAGTAGAGACTAAATCCATTACCACACAAAGATTTTCAAATACTCCTCTTCAAGCAGAGAGGCAGTATTTGTGAGGAGTCTCTTCCTCAGCAACAAAAATGAAATTTATTTTTGGAAAATGGTACCTGTTTAAATCATACGTTTTTCTTTATGCTGACTTATTTTTGGCTTTTCCTCCTTCTTCTCAAAAAAGTCTATTTTATTACATCTGATTTTCCCTCTATATCATTAACAGCTTTTGTGTTTGTGTATTAATGCCGTTGCTAATCCCATACATTATTTATGCTGATTTTTTTTTCCTCTCAGCCTCATAAATCTAATAGTGGTGGCCTACTTAGGATGGGCTAATTTGAATACTTGATTTAGCTTCCTGACTGATTTTTAGCTATGATTTAAATCAGCAAACAGGAGATGTTAATGTTTCCAGTTACTGAATTACAACCTTGTCTTGTATTTTGAACTTCTTTTGCTTTACAAATGTTGATTCTCTTTGACCACATACTATTAAAACTTTCTGGATTGGAATAAAAGGAGTCTTTAATATTAAAACTAATTCTTACTGCTAAGAAAAAAGGAGGATGCATTCCTGCTAGTTTATGGCTCTTATGGCTTGTACTAAGTTATGTATAGAACACCGGAATTGTATTATAATGAAGTAAAAAATAATTTAAGAGTATGTGTTACTTAAATCAAAATATAGTGCATAAATACAAAACTTTTTAAAAAGAGTTTTTCTGCCTTCTAATATCTGAGAGTTCAAAGATCTTCTTATTCTTGTGTCACATTAGAAGCACAGATTAGAAAACAAATTTTTTCGTGCTATTTTCATGTCCCAGTTGATTTCTATTTTGAGTCAGCCACTGAATGACCAGCATCAGCACTATGAACTTAGATAAAGTGATTCTGTACACCTGCAGAAGACTGTACAACAGTTAAGAGCATGGTTAGCTCTTTGATAAGATGCAATTCTTGATTCTTAGCAAAAGATCTGTGCCAAGATCTGTGTCAGTAAACAGCAGTGCTTATATTTTTTCAGTAAAACACACTCTGAAATTCAGTTTATAAAGAGCCTTAATATATTCTAGTAAGTCTATTTCATAAAATAGGTTGCCATCATGGATATCATAAATTTACCATGGATAAATTTTATATTACTGATAGATTTGTTCTTGTTGTTTTAAATTTAGCACGAATGTATTTGAATATTTAAAAGAGCACCCTAAAACTGAAAATCTAAGAAGATAAGTTTGTTTGCAGGCAGAAACACAACATTATTTGCACCTTTGCTTCTGCCAACTTGATACTGTACCTTTTGTATTCCCATGCATTCTGTAGTGTGCGAAGCGAAAGTTACAGGAATACTTTAAGATCTCAGCATTAAGGAGGGGAACAGACCCATGCCAACAGTTGCTTTTAATTTTATTTATTTTAATGTTTTGCTCACAACTTGGGATTAAACCTCTCATCTCCAAAACACAGTTTTTCATACAGGACAGAAGCATTGAGTTCTTGAAAGCTGTTCTTTAGAGGTCTGCATGCTGCTCTGGACTGTGCATGCAGCTGTGCTGTGAGAACCAGTGACAACACAGGGCATTTCCTATGATAACTAAAGTCAGTGCATGTGATTGATCAATAAACTTTAACTGAAGTCAGAGGATCTACTTCTTCACTACTTCTATTTCTGTAGAAGGATCTACTTCTACTTCTGTAGTGACATAAAATTTCTGATTTTGGCAGGAGCAAGCACAAGACCTTTCAGACCTAACAGAGAGAGAACATTCTCTCCTGTCTGGAGTAAAAGTTTTCTTCACTGTAGTCATGCTTCTTACTTTGTATACTTTTGTGCACTTCTGAACTCACAGTGACAGCTCAGTGAAACTACTTGTGAAGCAAAGTTACGTCACTTTCAGAGTTATAGCTGCAATATTTTCTTGGAAATAAGTGCCAATTTTCTTCTTTCTTTTCTTTCTTTTCTTTCTTTCTTTCTTTCCCTTCCTTCCTTCCTTCCTTCCTTCCTTCCTTCCTTCCGTCCTTCCTTCCTTCCTTCTCTCTCTCTTTCTTTCTTTCTTTCTCTCTTTCCCTCTTTCCCTCTTTCTCTTTTATGTCTCTAAGGTTTTCCATTTCCATTCTGAAATAAGGATCAATAATCAAAATAAAACATCAATGCAATACAGGTTTTATATGAGACTTTTTTGAGGGGGTTTTATACTAGCTCTGTATTTAGATATTTGTGATGTCTTAAAAAGTAGAAACTCATTCCTGAGGAAAAGATTATTACTCACAACAGAAAAGGTACAACAAAAGCTTGTTTCTACCAGAAAAGAAAGTATGGTTGAAGTTGGAAGGGACTTCTAGAGGTCATCTTGCCCAACCTCCCTGCTCAAGTAGAGCCCCCTAAAGCAAGTTGTCCACAACCATGGCACACAGCTTTTGAACATCTCCAAGGAGGGGGCATTCTCCAATCTCTCTGGGCAGCCTGTGCCCAGCTCACTCTCACAGTAAATAAAAGTGCTGCCTGTTATTCAGGCTCCCTGAAACTCTTTTGATTCTGTTTGTGCCCGTTGCCTCTGGTCCTGTCACTGGGCACCACTGGAAAGAAGCTGTCTCTCTCTCCTTAGAGCTTCCCTTCAGATATTGATGTACCTTGATATGTTCTTCACTGCAGCCTTCTCCTTTTCAGGCTGAAAGGTCGCAGCTCTCTTGGCCTGTCTCACAGCAGAGGCGCTTGATCATCCCTGTGTGCCTTTGCTGGCCTCATGCCAGCTCTCTTTAAAAAGTTACTGTTTTAGACGCAGAAACAGAAATAACAGTTTAAAACTATTCCAGCCTATTTTCATGCACTCTTGATTTGCCTTGCAGCAATTCATGGAGAACAGCAGCGTAACTGCCTGCTACAATGAACTGGTTCAAATAGAACACGGGGAAGTGCGATCTCAGTTCAAGTTACGGTATGTACAAGTGTGAGAAACTGCAAACATCAACCTCTCGGTCTAAATAATTGTGTCATGTTGCTTTCTGCCTCGTCCCAGTTACACACATGTGTGCCTTGCATCTGTATGCTAACTTATACACTACACTTTTATATTTTCTCCTTCTGTTATTTTGTAAAGGACAAATTCAGTGCTTTAGTAACTGGTACCCTGAGAAATCTTGGTCAGTGTAGGTGTGGGCTGCAAATTTACATGATGGTAAAACTTTACAAAGTCGTTCTTGATCTCATATGTCTGAGCTTACATATTCAAAGGCTTGAATTGAATGCAATCTTGATTCAGCTCTGAATTTTTATTTTCTTGCTTGGCCAAGATTTGGCAAGCCAGGAGCACAGTTTTATATGTTAGTGAGAAGTTAAATGATGTTCATTCCCACATGCACTTTTTCTTTAATGTGACTAATTCTACATTTAACATAGGTGCTTTTGCATGCATGTAGATATTTTTTCTTATGCAGCCATATGAAACTACAGGAAAGAAATGCAGAGAAGGTGCTGTTCTTTCTGTGGCATAAATTAATTCCAGTTCCATCTACAGAAAATACTATCACTTTTCTACAGGTTTCACTGTCTCTGTTCAAGAAATTGATTTTTTTAAAAAGATTTTCTTTGCAAACTGATACCAAAGTGACTTCACATTTTGAGTGATTGCATATTCATGCATGTAAACAACAATTACAATAAAATTTCAGGGAAAAAAAAATTGAATTTTCATTTATACAATTTTTAAAGTTTTTCTCCAAAACTCAGCAGAAATGTCTTCCCCTTACCTCTGTCTTTTTAGGCAGATGCCATTAAAAACTAATCAGAACTGATACTGGTTATGACATTCAGGTATAATTTTTTTTTAATTATTTGTGTGGTTTATTTAAGTGGAGGAAAGAGTGCTGCACTGCATGTCTGTGCTTATTGTTGATCTGTGGGTCTTCTACACAGCTTTGTAAAAGTGAAAGAGAAGAGAATGCAGAAAGTTAGTTGATAGAATTAAATTCAGGATAGTCACATGTTCAGACACAAGAGAAATGTGAAGAAAAAGTATCACCAGCCTTAGAGAGCAGTAGATGAGGTCATGCCAGTGGTCAGAAGTGGCTTTCCATTCCTAGCATGGACTCCACTTTTCCACATAGGTGGTTGTGGTTTGAAACTTGGTTGGACATCTCTGTGCTAATTAATTTGTGCGCTAATAAAGGGAATATGGGCCATTTAAGCTTGTAATTTTGCTGGCTTGCTAGCCAGATCAAATGAAAATACTAAGGCTTGAATAGTGCAAACATATCTTGTGTTTTCTTACAGAAAGTCTATGTAATCACATTTGTTAGCACCAGACAGGCATCTATCACTGGGACAAATTAGTTCCTTCACACAGCACAAAATCACACTGGGGAACCAGCTTGAATTGCTAGAAAATCACATACAAAATTACACTATGAGTTCCTTTTATTATATGAGCAGAAAACACTTCTGTCATCTTCTGTATAAAATACTTTTTTTCCTACATCTTCATCCACATGGCTGCATGTCTGTGTTTCTCTGTATGTCTCTTTGTGTATCCTATTTTGTTTTGGGTTACTTCCACAATAAGCAGAAGTAGCAATGTCCTGTATTTCTTAATTCTCTAGTCAGCAGGACTAATTCAAACCCTACTATGCAGCTTGGAAGCAAGATGTTCCTTTTAGGTAATAACCTGTACAAGAATGTTTCTGCATGGTGTGGTTTTGCTTCCTGCAATGAGAGTTATATAGAAGATTATTAGAAGATTATTAGTTTGTCTTTAGGCCAAATCAAAGATGAGGTACTGACATCTATCAAAGCAAGTATGCCTGAGTTGTTTCTTCTGGGCCATGGCAGGGTCTTGGAACTACATGATCTTCATGTCCCTTCCAACCCAAATCATCCTATGAATCTATGAGATACATTTTTCCCTAATATTAAAGCCTGCATTAATGTTAATGCCATCCTGTGTAAATCAGAATTTAAGCCATTCAAATTCTGTAGCAAGAAGGTAAGGCTTTTGCTTTCCGGCATCAGTTCAAGGATAGCCCTGAAAAAAAAATGGGTAACAAAGATCATCTGGGTCCTGAAAGATCATGATATATGGAAATCAAGTCACTGCATTATTACTTGGAAGAGGAATTGATACTTTTTGGACTAGAACTTGAGATGGCTCGCATTGTTTCATTTAACTGTGTTGTATTACAGTTTCCTCGATACTGCCAATCTATTTGCTGTATTGAAAACTTTGTATATATCTGCTGTCATGATTTTTGTGTTCCCAATCTTTAATGATCACAAAACTTTCTGATGTAATAGTGGTGTGTTATTTTTACTGCTAATTGTTTGTTCCTGCTGTTAAGAGCATGTGTGTAGATACAAGCATACTATTAAGATGCTGCAGTACTTATGAGCATTTTTACAATGTAATCTGCAGTAAAAGCACGTTAACAACAGAGATGTCTGAGGCTGGATGTTCTGAAAAAGTCATAATAAAGATAGTGACATGGTCTAGTCAAAACAACTGCTACTTTGTGGTTCATCTATCAATAAGTACAATTTAATCACATATTTATGGTGAACAAAATGTTCTAACAATAAAACTAATGTGCTAATCATTTGCTACTTTCAGGGCTTGTAATGCAGTGTTTACGGCATTAGACCATTGTCAGGAAGCTGTAGAAATAACCAGTGAAGATCATGTCATTCAGGTAGGGGGGGAAATGTTAACTATTTTAAAGAATTTGGAAAGAGGAACCCCAAAGAGACCTTGCCTCAGTACTGCCTGTTCTCTATCAGTATTGTAGTTTTCTTGTCCATTAGAAAGCCTTGTGCAATCAACTGCTTAATTTCTGGTTGCTGCACACCGATGCCTGCTGATTTTTTAAGACTTTTCCTTCTGTAACTTCATTTAAATTATAGTTTTCAGCAATAGTGTTTCTGGTAAAACCTGCATTAGTTCTGTTTCCGTACCTTCTAATAGATGACATATTGCCTTCTCTGTTCAGCCTCTTACTTGAATAAAATGTTTCACCATGACATAGTTTTTATATAAGAAACACTGAATTGTAGGTGCATGTGTTTGTGACTTTAGCATATAACTTGAGCATATCACACTTTGATACTTATATATAACTTACTAGTCTTTAAACAAGTTCTTTTTGATATTGCCCTTATGTATCTTTGTTTTGGCAGTATGTTAATCCAGCCTTTGAACGGATGATGGGGTACTGCAAGGGAGAACTTATTGGCAAGGAGCTCACTGAACTACCTAAAAGTGATAAAAACTCTGCAGATCTTTTGGACAACATAAACACATTTATTAAAAAAGGAAAGGTAAGCAAATAAATGAAACTCATGTGAAATTGCTATGGAGTTCTGATTTTTTATTGCTGTAAGTTTAAGAACACAATATGGGTTCTTCATGAGTACACATGTAAGACCAGAATTCTGTTTCTCGGATATCTAAGCACAACAGCCCATGCCACAGACAAATGACTACAGATTTCATTGGCTTTGCTTTTAGGATCTGACTGAACTCCTGCTGATTTGCTGGGTTAAGATCAGTATCAGAATGTTTTCTGTGTTTCTGTCTTTGTTTCTGTTTCTGTGTTTCTGTTTGGAGCTTTTTCGGTTGGAATATAACAGTTTGTCCCTCAGGTAGTCTCTCACCTGCCTGAATCACCCAACCAAAACGTGTAACTTCTGTCAAACAGCAAAGCCTTCACTGACTGCATACTTAAAGCACCAAAATGTATTGGCACCCATTGGGGTGCCAATTGCTTTCCTAATAACTATAGTTAGAGTATCTGCATGCACTGTGAACTCCTCTCCATGATGGGCCTGTAATACCTTCCCCCAATACATGCAACACTCTCTTATCCCATCTCCCCCAGGTTGCAGACATACCTGTCGCCCTTCCCTGTCTCAGGTTCTGCTTCAAGACCTTTGGGGAGTTATTGAACCTTTGAGTCACATCCAGCAGTGATCTGAGCTTTGTGAGTCACTGTCTGGAGTTGCTTGCAGGTTCACCTTGGTTCATTAGCAATACCTGCAGGCCACTCCTGCTGTGCTCCTCCTCATTTATATGGGCTGCCCAGCAGCTAGCACTGTCTACTCAAAGGTATCTTCTACTCATTTTCCAACTTAATCCTACCCCGCTGCTGGGTAGTTCCCTCTCTAAGATCTTTCCTCTTTGAGGTTAGTTGAAGGACATCTTTAGATCAAGGACTTCTGAAATTTAGCATTTATATTGCATGACAACTGACAACTTCAAAGCCGAATGGTGCCTGGCACAGGGCTCATTTCTGCTGGTGCCAAGGGATATCCTCTGAATGTGTTGCAAACATTGCTCACTATGGTGGCACCAAGCAAGAATGTTTGTCACCTCTTCAAACAGATGATACCTAAAGTTCCTTGCAAAAAATACCTTCTCCCAAGAGGAACATAATTATACTGTCCTTATGTTAGTTAAAGGTGCTGCTCCCCAGTGGGTGAATAGTTGCTGCTCACTCTCTCTCTCTGTGTTATACTTAAGAGTACATTAATTTTATACTATTTTTAAAAATACAACCACAAAATAAAAATAATAATCTAGTACACAAGGACTATGCGGTAATAAATATTTGACTGCAAGCTACGTATGCTCAGATGCTGCCTCTCTTTGGTGTGTTTGTTTAGGAATGGCAAGGAGTTTACTACGCAAGAAGAAAATCAGGAGACAGTATCCAGCAGCACGTGAAGATAACACCTGTGGTCGGTCAAGGAGGGTAATTAACCAGTCTGGAACATTATTGCTTTCTGGGTGTTAGGGCCTTCTCTCTGCTTTCTACATCTCTAAGTTTGACATGAATCTCCATCTGTTTGGCAACTGGGCAATCCCTGTGCTTGTGTGTGTGCTTGTACATGTTCCCACCTTTGCAGTTTTGAACAGACACATTGCCAAATTCAGCTCCCAGATGTGCAGGAGAATTCCTGGACCAACAGAAGGATCAGGTGTCCTGGGACAAAAACCTCAATGTTATGCTGAAGGAGTCCCCCAGTCACCCTGTCACCCAGTTGTCTTGCTGGTGTTGGGCTTGGTATCTGTTTTTCTGAGGGCTTAGAGATCTCTCCTTCAGAAAAAATTAATTTATAACTTCACTTCTCTCTTTACAATTTGATATGGTAACAAATTATTTTCTGTTGCTAGGAAAATACGACACTTTGTGTCCCTTAAAAGGCTGCATTGTACCAATGAAAACAACAAACAGGTATCGTATTTCTTTCATGTAATAATTTTCATAGCTCTTAGTGAACTGGTATTTTTTGGCTTATAAATTTTTCCAAGGAGCTGTGATCTATATTGTCAATGAGATTCTCACTGATTGTTGGAGCAAGCAAGAAAACCTCAACATTTGCATGCATTAGTTTCCGTTTGTAGGATTCCTGAGTAGAGGAAGACCATTTTTCATTTTCTGGAGCGTGGATATGACAGTTGAGTTCATAATACTGTGGAGCAACACAGACCACAGTTCAAAGGGAGTTTAGTTTTCTGTAGAGCTGTTCTTGCCAGTCTGATCTGGTGTACTTATGCCAACTAATGACCCGTGCTCAGTGTCCCAAGGTTTGACAATGTATGGTACTGGTTTCCTATGCTGGCCGTGAGGCTTTACACACCTGCCAGAAGAGGTGCTGTGGAAAGGTGCATCTCAAGCCATGACCCAAGGAAAGCAGCAGTAATGGCAGAGCTGCACTCCAGACACAAATCCACACCAGCTGCTCCTGCAACAAACCTGGTGGTGTGGGGAGCTGCTTGCTGTCATCTTCTCCTGGTTTCCTCTGACAGTGTCTGAGGGAAATGATCATATCACATTCTCTGCCCCAAAAATACTCTAGTAAGTGCCCTGTAGAGTAAAAAGTCTGGACTTTTGTGGGCAAAGGAGTGAAGCCTGTCTTTGGCATGTGGTCTCTAGGGGTGGGATAGAAAGTGGGAAGCACAGGAAGTGGCTGGAAACATTTTAGACCAAGCATCTGGAAATGGGATATGTTTCCATGTTGTTTAGGGGAAGGGTTATGTATCTTGTTTTGTTTAGAATTTTATGTGGTTTGATCTGTGATGCAGGTAAAGACACTTAGGCAAGAAAAATACTTAGAAAGTTCTAGTGTGTCTAGTTGCCCCTTCTTGAGTAGAACAATACTGAATATTAACATACTATTGGAAAACCACTACTACTAAAAGAATTTCATAGGTGGTAATATTTGACTTTTGAAACCATCCTCCTTGCACAAGTTGTTGTGGAGGTGGGTAGTAACAAATCAAGAACTCTGATTAATTCTTGGAATAACTTTGCACGTCTATCACTGAAAAATAAGGCTCATAGTACCTTAAACTGACTTCATCTTTGAACTAAAACATGAATTTTAGCAGCAAAGTATCATTTACAGTCACAGGATGTTTTTAAATGCTCAGGCTAGAGTGCAACAGAGCTTTATAATAAAACACAGTGGTAAAGTTATATGTATTTCTTTTTAATTCATTGTTTAAACCTCATAACTGTTGTTTCGTTTATAGCTGCTTTGGTGTTCATTTGTAAATGAACAAATCATTTTTTGCTGATTTGAAAGTAAGACATAATCTGATAGGTTTTTTCTATATTAGGCACACAGCTGAAAGACTGGTCCAGGGAGGTGTTTATATGATATTAATGCAAGATAATAAATATTACAAACTTGTACCCATATGTAAAAACAGCAGTAGAAATATATCAAAAAAGTCCTTTTCTTTTGTTCTTCTTTGCCCTTTAGATTGGACTGCTTAAACCAGCAAGAATCATAGAATCATAGACTGATTTGGCTGGAAAGCATCTCAAAGGTCACCTAGTTCCAACCCCATTGTCACAGGCAGAATCACCTTCCTCTAGGCCAGGTTGCTCAAAGCCCCACCCAACCTGGCCTTGAATTTCCAGGGACAGGGCATCCACAACTCCTCTGGGAAACATGTTACAGTGTCTCACCACCATCACAATAAAGATTTTCTTCCTGACAGCCAGATTAAACCTATTCTCTTTCAGTTTAAAACCATTTCCCCTTGTCCTATCACTACACACCCTTGTAAAACTTCCTCTCATTTTCTTGTAGGCCCCTTTAGTAATTGGAAGGTTACTAAAAGACCTCCCAGAGTCTTCTCTTCTGCAAACTGAACAA
>VWYP01015299.1:0-26398 GCA_013400435.1 Pycnonotus jocosus
AAACCCACCTGAGAAAACACCAGCTGTGTGTTTCCAGATTTCCAGGGTTGTGTTCGTGCTTGTACTTTCCTGGGTGTGAAAAACCTGATAAGTGGCTGACATTTTGCATTGATTCTCCTCAAGGGAGAGAAAACTTGGAGCGGGGAGCCAGGGAATTGCAGTGTCCTCCCATTATTTCCCCTCCCAGTTGTGCTGGATGGTCACTGGATCGATGTCCACCATCTGTGCCCTGTGGAGGAGAAGGAGACCACAAAGGCATCGCTGCCTGCCAGCCCAGGGCACCAGATGTCACCTGATGGGTGTCAGCTGCCAGCAGCCACTCAGCTGTGACAGGGAGGGCTCAGAAACCCAGACTGGAACAGAAAAAATGCACAAATCCTCCCCTTTCACAGGAAATGGGGCTACAAACCGAGTTACTCCTTTCAGTGACACTTGGCAGGGTCTCCAGAGGGGACAGGAGGAGAGGGAACAACCTCAGGCTGTGCTGGAGAGGCTCAGCTTGGACAGCAGCAGGAATTTCCCCATGGAAAGGATGCTCAGACCTTGGAACTGCCCAGGGAGGTTTGGAGTGTCTATCCCTGGAGGTGTCACCTGGTGGTGGCACTCTGGGCTGGGGACAAAGCAGGGATTGGTCACAGCTTGGACTCGATGATCTCAGATGGCTTTTCCAAGCTCAGGGATTTTTGGATTCTGTAGCTACACTCGAGCAGGTAAATGGCCAAGAATCACAGTTAATGGTAAGGCATTAAGAATTAAAATCCATAAATGCTGCATCATAGGCACAGTTCTCACAGAGATGGACAAAAAGTGGATTAAAACCAGCAAATATGTTCAATTTTCTCTATGATTTTTGTATCCTTTAAAGACTTGGGTCTCACTGCTCAGTGCATTTCAAGCCTGCAAGAAAATGCTGGGTGCAAAGGTGAAAAAAAATCCATCTTGATCTAAAAGCAGGAAAGGGAAAATATGGATATTTCATCAGGAACTGTAGGGATGGGAGAAGGAGAACCATTTCAAACTGAGAGAGAGTAGGTTTAGATGGGATATTGGGAGGGAATTGTTCCCCATGAGGGTGAGGAGGGGCTGGGATGGAATTCCCAGAGCAGCTGTGGCTCCCCCTGGATCCCTGGCAGTGCCCAAGGCCAGGTTGGAGCACCCTGGGACAGTGGGAGATGTCCCTGCCATGGCAGGGGTGGCACTGGGTGGGATTTAAGGTCCCTCCCCACCCACACTAATCTGGGATTTTGTGATAATTACTTTAGAAAATGACACAAAACCCCTTCAAGTGCTGTTGCTCCCTCCTGGTCGCTCTGGTTCCTTCGTTTCCAGCCAGGTGTTGATGTCAGTGGGATCACATCCATGGCAGAGGGAATTTCACCAGCTCTTTTTTCCAGCCAGCCTGCCCAGGGCTCACCAGGAGGATCTTGGAGGATCTCTGCCTTCATCACAGCTTGCTCTAATTGGAAACGTGAACAGTGCAGGCTCTGTGGTCCAACAGTGGCTTTAATATCAGCCCTTCTTTTAGGGAACCAGTACATAAAATCCACTTATTAAAAATGTATACATGAGAAGAGTGAGTGGAATTTTATAGATCTGGGGTTTACTGCAGCAAATGTAGTTATTTGGGGCTCACAAAAGCTGTAAAGCTGCACCTCGGTTTTTACAGCACCGAGTGAGCTTAGATGAATTAAAACATGACATTTCCCTGCATCCTCCTTTGGATTACGTTTGAGGACGTTTTTCATTTGGGTTATTATTTTATTTTTTTAAAAAATTTCCAGTGGCAAACAGAAAATATTCCTCTTTCCAGCTGCAGATAGAATTAATGAGGAATATAATATTCAGACAGGGACCGTCTGTATGGAGCCACTTGCTGGATGGTTCGTACAGAAATATCCCCGTGTTTTGACACACTGATTTCTTGTTCTCTGACAGGGCTATAATTTGCTCTAAGAATTGTTTCAGTCGCTTCCCAAATATTTTTTGTGCTGCGTTGGGAAGAAATAATTGAATTTGGTAAAGTTATACCAACTTTCATTAGGCTGAAAAAGAGCTCTCTTTATGCAATCTCATCAACTTCCTCCTCAAAGATCAGCTTAATTAAAACTCCACTCTCTTAAAACAGACCATTGCTTGTGATTGTAAGGAAGTTGAATGGAAACTAATGAAAATTAACTAATGCAGGGTGGTTTTTTGTACCTCACAGGATGATTTTGTGTTGCTGTCGCCTTGTAGAACTGTACTAAGAGGGGCTGTACCCAAGGCTCAGCCTGGTGTTGTGTTTTAACACCCAAAATATTTCAGGGGTGCATAAAAGCCTCCAGGGATAAACCTTGCGAAGGAGGCAGCTCAGTGAGAGGCACAGCTCAGCTCAGGAAGGGTTTTATTTGCTCAGAATATTCCCAAAATGTTGAGGAAAGCTGCAGGAGGTTTGCTCTGGGTGCTCCTTGCCCTGTTTGGAGCTGTTTATGGGGCTGATATCAACAGGTGACAAACCTGACAAGGAACAGCTTTACTGCACTCAGATACTTTCATATTTTTCACAGAATCACAGGACCATCAAGGCTGGAAAAGACCTCTGAGATCACCAAGCCCAACCTTTGCCCAAACTCCACCGTCCCCACTAAACCATATCACCAGGAGTATTTTCAGAATGTACTTTTACACAGCTTTAGAACCCACTTTTAGAGTGAATATTTCACAATCTGCTTTTCATGTCCTCCTTAAAATGAGAGTATTTAGCCCATCCTATTTAGCTCTTACCCAACCAGTTCCCAGCAGTTTAACATCCCATCTCTCTTCCCATAACAGAATCACCACACAAACCTTTCCAGGGAGAGCCCTCTCCACTATCCAAACCTTTGTGCATCTTTCACCCGTGCAAGGGATTTTATCAGACTGTTAAAAATAAATTTATGCAGGCTTTGTGCCACACAATCAGATCTCTGCTTGTTAAGCATTTAGTGCCAGTGATCAAACCCCCTAAATGTCAGCGAGGTCAGAGCCTGGTTGTGCTTCCTGCATAAAAGAAAAGCTTGGCTGAGGTGGATTTTCCTGTATGGAAATGTACCGGATAAAACAATTATGTGAAACATTCCCTTGGAAACCGTGGTGCTTCTTCCATCAATTTGCAGTTTTAACTGTTGGGCAAAAATGTGTGAGGAGAGGTTGGACCTGGTGGTCTTGGTCCTTTCAGTCTTTAATGGTTCTATTAAATGAGGGATATTTTATAGGTTATTTTTTATTCCTGAGACTAATTCCAGACTTTTCCTTTGGTTCCAGCATTGAGCACTGAAATCCAAAGGAATCTTTGATTATTAATCCTTGAATAATCTGCCTTCAGCCCATGCCACTGCTGTTCTGAAAAGCTGGTCCCCACATTTCTGCCTGATTTAATGAAATTTTACATTTTGGGGAAGTCAGCCCTGCACCTGGTCTATTAAAAAATAATGAAATGTTGAAGAGCCCCTTGACGAGGTTTGGAGCTCCCTGGGATAATCCCTACCCGTGTGGAGGGTTGGAACTGGGGGGATCTTTAAGGTCCCTTCCAACCCAAATTGTTCCATCAGTGTGAAATGGCACAAGGAGTTATTAGCCACACCTAAATCCCAAAAACATTGATTTAACTTCTGCCAGTGCATTAATTCTGGGTGAAATCTCCCAGCTCCTCAGCCTTAACTGAGCCTATGAAACTTTATTCATTAAAAAAAACAAAACAAAACAAAAACAAAACTCCCCTAATTTTGGAATGATTTCCCAGATCCTTTTCCACCCAGAGATCTCCCTGCTATCTCCTGAACACCAGTGATTTCGACTTGCTCATGAAAACTGTTCCACCAATTTTTCTCCTCTCGGTGCATAAAGTGTAGTGAAAAAACACCAAACATCTCAAATGAACTCCACAGTAGCTCATTTTAATTTTGTCTTGTGCTATGAGAGAGCTGATAGCCTAAATCAGCCTGATTGTTATTTCAGCCTGTAAACAGCATATTTTATCCTCTGTGTGTTTCTGGTAATGGCTGGTGCTCAATCCTTAGGATCTGCGCATTCATCTAATTATTAATTTATTAATATCACCCTTGTTGGAACTGCAGGAATGGTTTGGGTTGGAAAAGATCTTTAAATCCATCTTGTTCCACACTTTCCAATTCTCCAGGTTGCTCCAAGCCTTGTCCAGCCTGGCCTGGAACTCTTCCAGGGATGGGGGTAGCAAGGGGAGGGAGAAAGAGAGGAGTCACTCCACACCCCCTGTGTCAAAATCCCTCATTAAGAACATTGTAGGACTGTAATTAACTCAGGGGAAATGATCACTGGGTACAATCCCTTACTCAAACCCTTTATTTGCACTTTGTGATGTCTCAGAGTGAAATTAAGTAATGGGAGAGTGGAATTATCTCAGGCAGGAGAGTTTTTATTGCGACCTTTCAGCAGCAGAACACCCTTCAAGCACAGAGCCCGCCAGTGTGGTTTGGGGTGTGGTGTGGGAAGGGCAGCCAAAAGCCAGCAGCTGAAGGAGAATCCAAGAATTCCACATTTGTTGATAAGAAAAGCCCTTGGAGGCTACAAACTCCAGCAGTGGCTCCCTCATCCAGCTCCCGTGTGCTGCCCTGCCCCAGCAGCACCCCTGGGAGTCACTGGGGAGGGATTTTCTGGGTTCCCCTCCAGGGACTCGTGTGCATAAAAGATAAACCAGTAATGGATTGACTCCTTTATCTCCTGTAATAAATATCTGTAATTTAGACCTGTGGTTGAAACCTCGTTTGGAAAAAGGTCAAAGTTTTGGAGGTCATAATTGTCACCACAAAGTGTGACTGTCACCACAAAGTGTGACTGTCCTGGTGTGGAGCCTTTAGCTGACATTGATCACAATGATCATTTTTGATCATCATTGATCATTTTTTATCTTCTTGATAAATACAAGAGATTGTTAAATACAACAGATTTTGACCAAAATCATCCTTTCATTCACTGGAAGGAAAATGTCTCCTGGCTGCTCAAACTTCCTCTCGCACTTGTAGAAAATTAGAATTAAATATTGAAAGTGGAATTAAATCTGTTGAGGGGGGGAAAAAGATGTTTGTGCTGTTTTGTGTTGGTGAGAATAATGACAAAACCCCAGTCTGACTGACAGTAATGATGGGCTGGAGAGCAATTAGGAGTGGTGATAGTGGTGTGGAAGAATTTGGGTTATTCAGCCCAGCCTGGAACATGAAGGGACGGGAGGGTGGAAATGTGTTACTGGTGTGTTCATGGAATTAAATTCATCACCCACCACCGGTTTCTGAGGAATAAATCTGTTTAAACATCAGACCCGTGCCCAGGTCAGCCATCAGCACCAGGCAGGAGTAAATCCTGGGAAATGCCCCACTGAGGACGGGAGATGGAGCCTTTTCTGAGTGCTGAGTGTGGCAGCCCTGCAGCTGCAGCTGCACCAAGAGCCTTTCCCATGTGGAGCCTCATTGTTCCTCAAGTGCTTGCCGTGAATAGCTTTTATCACTCTCAATCCCACAGCAGCAGAAAAAAACAGAAAAACCCCGAATGTGTCTACTGAAAAGCTGTTGTTTGACATCACTGGGTCTGGCTGGAGCTCCAGGCAGCTGAGGGGTGGCTGCCAGGGGGCTCACAGGGATGGCTTCTCCCTTTTCCTGGGTTCCACATCTCTATTTTTCACTGGGATCATCCCCAGGGTAGAACACCCCACTCTGGAGCTGCTTCAGGGACAGCTGTGGGCTCTGTGCACCCATCCAGATGTGGGGCCAAATCCAGGGGCAGCAGGGCTGGCTCTGTCCTGCCAGGGTGGTGCTGCAGCCCAGGAAAACCCCTTGGCCCTTAGGGATCATCCCCTGGTATCATCCCTTGGGATCTTCCTTTGGGATCATCCCACTGCTGGAGCTCTGCCCCTTGGTGACTTGCTATGACAACCAAACCAGAACTGCCCCAGGATTCTGCTGCCCTGATCTTTTCAGCCTTCTGATATTTGTGTTCTTGTACTGGAGATTCCCACAGATTTCATCTCAACAGGGTGATCTTTTTGTAACCGTTCCCTTTTGTTTACACTCTTCTCCTCGAGGAGGAGGATTGATGGGCTGCCAGCTTGGCCAGTGTGGTTGGAGAGGTGGCAACCTCATCCTCCAACCCATGGTCATTGTCCAGAAACTATAAAAGTTGGAGTCAGAAAATAAATTTCTCTCTTTTTCCCCCTGAACTTGCCTGTGTTTGTGCCATTCATTTCGTGTCCTACAGCCACAGGATCCCCCTCGATCTCACCTTTGCCACTGACAAATCTGATGAACTCAGAGCTTTCAAGGTCAAAACATGGAATAAAAATCCCAATTCTGAGCCTCACACCCTGCCCAGGATGTTCCAATCTCTGGGCAGTGCCTGTGGGGATCTTTGCTAAAGCTGTGGTCTTAGGGAGGTCGGGACTGCTCGTGAAATGTTGATTAAAAAAGTTGATTAGTTGGCTGATTAGATGTGAGGTTTAGATGTGGATTATATTTAAGGATCAGCAGCAGTTAAGGGGAATTTATAGCACATCCTGGGCACCTCAGTCATAGCAGCTAATGATATTTTAGCCATAAACCCCTTCTTTCAGGTGATAGCCCTCACCATTAGAACAAAAGTAGAATCAAAGGATTTAAGACTCTTTCTTCTTGGTTTACAATCTTCAATTTTATTTTTTTTTTCCCCCTCTGGAAGGCTTAAAAAGAACTGCAAGAAATCTAAATTTTAGGAAAGGAAATCAAGCTCCGCTTTGAATCCCAATGAAATTACTGAGAGCAACCCACAGACTTTATCCACAAATACATCAGAACACCTTGTAAATGTTATTTATCCTCACAATACATCCAGGAAATAGAAATATTCCAATTTTACAAGGAAAATCTGGCCCTTCCATGGGGAAAGACTCAGGATCTGGATCTTTAGGAGGCTTTTTTTCCCAAAACAACCACGACAAAGTTTAACCAGGTAATGGAGCCAACATTCAACCACCCATGGAAAGCTATCCTGTGGTGGTTTGGCAAAGCCACAGTCCCAATGTATAATTCACTAATTTCTGAGCCCACTGATTATTTCCACCTCTAAATACCAGGAGATGTTTAAAATACCCCAAAATATTGACCAGCACACAGAGTGAAAAGTAAAGGAGGTTACCAGCAAACAAAATCCCATTGTTTGATTCGTGTAAATCCAGTTTTCACTCTAACAAAGCATCACTTCCCTCTCAATAATGCCAAAAAAAGGTATCAACACATCAAAATAGCTGCTGGCTCATGGAATAACCATTTGTTAGTGCAAATGCTGGATTTCGAGGGCCCTGGTAGGCAAAAAAAACCCCATTTAAATTATGTTTTTGCAAATCTAAATTAATTTCAATTCCTTTCTTGCAAATCTAAATTTCTCTTTTTAGTGTTGCAGGTTCCTGTAGCTTTGTCACTTGCAGCTGGGGCTGAATTCTTCTGTATTTGACATTATAAATTCCACCTATATTTGTTTCTTTTTTTTTTTTTTTTTAACTATCATTCTATTTCTTCTATAGGTATTTTTCTACCTGCATAATTCATGGCTTTAAATAGAATTACACGAACATTTTTTCAATAGCACTTAATCCCCTCTATACCTTAAAGGAGATATTTGATCTTGAGAAGGATTTGTTTCTTGAGACCACCACAGCAGTATTTAATTATTTCTGTTTAAAATCAACCAAACTTCACAGACAACATTTTTTCATGTTAACCTCGGTGGATTTGCTTTTAATAGCATAAAAGAAGTGTGCCTAATGATAAGGCTCTTAAATTCTTTTAATTTAATCCTTTTCTGACCTTCTTGTCTTCCGTAATCTTTGGTAACTGCACCCAAAAGGAAAAGTTTCCTCCCTTTCTTCTCCTGCAATGCAGTAAAATCTGCAAATTGTGGTGATTTTGATCCATAATCTCCCAGGCACTCCTGTTCCTGATCCTGTTCACGATGGAAATATTGGAATGTTTGAAGATCCAGCCTGGTTTGTGTTGGATTACAGGCAAGACCACAGTTTACCCATCACTTCCCATGCGCAGTTATGGTTTAAAAATATGTTTTTAAAATATCCAAATTCATTGGGCAGCTTCAGGCATGGATTAGGCCTGAGAAAAGCTGATTTCTGCCCTCACAACTGAGCACCCACCTTGGAAAATGAGGAGATCATGGAATGTCCTCAGTGAAATCCCAGTGCCAAATTCCCCCATCCTGTCATATTGCACCTAAAAACAGGAACCCCATGAAGAACCCCAGTTTTTCCTGCCGCCCACCACGTTAACAAGCCTGGAGAAATCCGATAAAACGCTCTGGATGTTTTGTAACGAACACCGAAGCTTTTTCTTCCCCCCAAATTGTTGCCACTGATGTCGGAGGGTGTTTGAAGATCTGAAATTTTCCTTTGGAGGCAGAAATCTCCTCCTTGTTCCTTCCCTCACGCTGTGCTGACACGTTTTTCATCAGCTACATCGTGTTACCTCCTCTGCATTAAAGCCTCATCACAGCCTTGGAGTTTGCAGCCACCAGCTACAAACACAAAGATTTCTCCCTGTGAGACCAGAGCATTCCTCAAGCAATTTTCCACCTTTATGCAGGGTTTTGTTTCATCAGGGTTGATTTTTGTTTCCTTTTTTTTTTTTTTTTTTCTCGTGTTGTTTCTTACCATCTGCCTGGCAATTAAGCTGTTTAAGAGCACCCACATCAAAGAAGGGCCCTGGTTCTCTACAAATAGACCTCTTTCTGCTGCACTGCAGAAGTGACAAAAATAATCCACCACTCCCATAGTTTAGAATGATGAAATAATTTTGGGGTTTTTTTCACCCTGGTATTTTTTTATTGACTTACTAAAAAATAAAAAAAAATCAGAAAAAAAGGGGCATGTTAAATATGTCTAAATGAAGGAATTTTTCACTGGAGAAAATCTAATCAGCAACATCTTTATTCTTGATAAGTCTTGCTAAGACTTATCTTTATTCTTGATAAGTCTTTCTGTGGAAACACAAATGATATTATAAAATTAACGGGAATTTCTTGTGTTTTTTAATTTTTTATTTTTTATTTTAGATCCATTGCCTCTATTAAAACCACGATGATAAGATCCCATCTCTTTGTTACATTTAAAGCATTTTTTCTGGAAAAAGCTAATTGTGGTGTGAATATTATTTCTAATGTTCAGGGTTTCTGGAGTGTGGAGAAGAAGAAGCTTTGAAGGAAGAGGTGGGAGATGAGGGTTGAAGAGCAAATTTAATGCTGAGGCAGCCACTGTTTCACTTAAATTGTTGTTGTAGGAGTGTTGTAGGGATGAGTTCCTCAAAAGATACAAAAATTTATATTATTTATTAGATTATTTTTATTATTTATTATAAATTATTATTTATCATATTATTTGTTATATTTTATTTATTTATACAAAAATGTGATAATGAGTGTAAAGAAAAAAGAATGGATTAGAGAAGCTGTTTAAAATCAATGGCATCTTATTTTTTTGGGTTTTTTTCCCACCCACTTCGTAGAATGAATGGTTTGGGTTGGAAAGGATCTTAAAGTTTATCCAGTTCCAAAGTTTTTCCATGGGCAGGGGACATCTTTCAGGCTGGTCTTGGGCACTTCCAGAAATGGAGAAACCACAGCACAACATAAATTATTATTATTAACAACAACAACAACAACAATAAAACAATAATAATAATATGTGATTCTGTGATTACAATTATATTAGAATGAAAGCTATTGGAGGAAAAATAAATAGAGAAAATTCAGTGTCTGTGGGAAAAAAAAAAAAAATTCCAAAGGTGCTGATGGTTTCCCTGATGTGACAACAAAGCAGCTGGATAAAAAGTGCCCAGGACTTGCAGGGAATCTGAGGTAACGTTTCAGTGCCCAGGTGGGTGATTGTTGGCAGTGACCTCCCTGAACAACCCAAAACCACGCTGAGAAAATGGGATTTTCCCTTGTCTTCCTCGCTGACCTCTGCTGTCAGCTCAGAGAGAAAGCAAATTAATCAGAGTGTGTTTGCTTTGTTGGGCGAGTAATGTTTTCTTTCTCACGTGTTGTGTTTTATTTCAGCAGCTAATGGGCCAATTTATTAACAAAAAGCTGGGAAATTTTGCAAAAGCCAACCCTGAACGGGGCAGCTCCAGCACAGAGGCACAGCCCAGCAGGTTTTGAACCTGAAATTCCATTCTCAGGTGATCCCCAAGGATTTCAAAACCTCAAACCCTTTGCTGTCCCATGCACTGCCCCAGAGTGAGTGACAACACCATTTCCTCCCATTTGGAGATTTGTTTTGGAGCTTTAAACCTCCCTTTTTGTCTCTAATTTAAATTCCCCTGGCTGTATTCACACACAGCTCTCCAGAATTTGCCCTGATTCATCCAAAGGAGCTAAGGAATGATTTTCCCATGATGGCTTTTTTTTTTTCCTAGCCAGCAATTAAAATTTCTGCCATCCTTTCTGCAAGGCAAGTGCAGGGGCCTTTTGACCCTGAGAGCAAAACTTCAGCCTTAGAAGTCATTTAAAACTCTTTCACCTCCCAGACATTTATTTCTTCTCCACATTTCAAACCCTTCAGCTCTCTCCTGCAGCCCCAGGTGTGGAATCAGTGCTCAGCAAAGCCCCATCCCTCTCCCTGCTCCTGGGCTTGAGCCATCCAGGCTCTCCTTTATGGAAATCACATTTTTTTTCTCTCTCCCTGTGCAGTGGCTGAGCAGAGATCAGTATATATATTTCTATATATATCACTATCTCTGTGATTTCTGAATTTCCATGGACATTTGCATCCTAGGTGCCACCAAAAGGCTCATCGACTCTAAAACAATTAAACCAGAGGATTTGCAATCCATCACCACCTTTGCTTTGTTACACTTCTCCCTTTTTTTCTTTCATTGCAGCCATTGCAAGGAACCAAATTTCAATTAATTGTCAAATTTTGAGAGAATTAGGCTGAGTGTTTTCAAAGCGATGTCAGGGCTGTGGCAATCACTTTGTTGCTGCTGGTGTTGTCTCAGAAGCCTCCCCGAGATGCAACTTTCATGCAAATGCAGGAGCTGGTGTTTGAAGAGCTCTGGGAGGGCTCAGATCAGAGGTGTTGTCTCTGGGCTCTTCTCATCTAACGTCACTTCACAGTGAATTTGTCTGCACACATTATTTACCTTTGGATTTCTCCTTTTTACTCCAGGGCTGATCCAAAGCTTGTGTCAGGCAGAAAAAAAAATCTGTTGATTTCAGAAGAACTTCTTTCTCTCCACGTGGAGGGAAAGGAGTCAGATTTTCAGTCATTTTCCATTCCTGGAAATGCTGGTTGTTGTTTCCTGCCCCATCACCCTGCCAGGCTGACCCACAGTGAGTTATCCTCCCTCCTCTGCTGAGTTTTCCTCTTATGAAACCCTCCTACCCCCTAGAGGGGGCTTATAAAGACAAATATGTTAATTGGGAGAAGTTTAATTAGCTTTAGTACTACTAATATTATTAATATCCTCATTTAAAATCAATGAGAAACTGTGGAGCTGAGAGGGTGGAAGGAAGAGCAGGATTCCCACCTCTGCTGCCCGTGATTCACTGAGTGCATCAGGTGAGTTTTCATCTCTCCTTCAGCCAAGTTTTACAAAATTATAAGTAAAGGTCATCAGGATGAGGGCCATCAAGTTTAGAAGCTCTGAATAATGTAAATGAATTCGTTTTTTTAAATAAGATTATGGCTAAAAATCACGTGGCATCACTGTGGCCCAACGCTGGACTCATCATATTCCTGTCAAGAGGGAAGGAATGAAGTCACTCTTCAGAGGAGTCCTCCAGGGCTGCATTTATTACAGGACAGCAGAATGGAGCTGAAAGCATAAAACTGCAAGCAAAGCTGGAAATTCACCCCCCCAAAAAAAACCTTCTTAGAGGAAATATTCAGAGTCTGTGGTGCCTCTGTGGTACGGACTGAAATTTACACTTTAATGGGCAGGTGTTAATGAGCAACAGCTAAAGCTCGATCTGTTCTCTCAAGAACTGCTTCAGAAAGATAGACTTTCCACCTAAATAGAGTAAAAATACTTTAAATTTTAACTCTATGTGGAACTGCAGCCTGTGTGGGGAAGAATAAACCCAGAATATGCAGAAAACTGAACAGATTTAGGGTCACTCAGCTCTGCTCACAGCATGGCCACAAAACAAATCCTTTTCCTGCTGCACACCAAGGACAACTTTCAGCCCCAAAGCACAACCAAGGGTGGCTGAAGGGAGGAACAAGAAGGATGGGACCTGACAGCCTGGAGCTGCAATGGGACAATTCAACCCCAAGGTGCAAATGGACCAAAACTGATCAAAGGGTGAGACCTGGTGACCCTTTGTCCATTTTGTGACCATTTTGGGCCCATTTTGTGCCCATTTTGGGTCCACCTTGGTTGTAGCCCTGGCCAGGCTCTTGTCCTGCCCAAGGTGGATCCTAAAGCCCTTTCAATAAATCTCTGCTTTATTCTCCAGCTCTGTCCAGTCTCTGTTCCAGCTCAGCCTCCCCAAGGAATCAGAATTGTTCCCTGGGAGGGTGGGGAAGGGCTGGGATGGGATTCCCAGAGCAGCTGTGGCTGCCCCTGGATCACTGGCAGTGCCCAAGGCCAGGTTGGACATTCGGGTTTGGAGCAGCCTGGGACAGTGGAAGGTGTCCCTGCCATGGCAGGAGTGGAATGGGATAAACTTTAGGGTCCTTCCAACCCATTCCATGGTCCTGTGATTTATGACTTATCAGAGCTGTGCAGGTTGTGTTGTTTTGACTTTTCTCCCAAGGTTAATTTTGACTCTGAACATATAAAGGTCATTCTCACACAACTCTTTTAAAAATGAACCACTGCAAATCCCAAATACACGTGGCTCCAGCAGAGCTTGAGCAGGCAGAGCAACAGCCACAATTCATCACGAAAAGCAGGTGTGAAAGGGAGAGTAAAACCATAATCAAAATGAAAAATGACCGGGGTTTGTTAGGAAAATTGTTATCACTAACATAATCAAAATATTATATTTTCATGCACATTTTTAGGTGGGTTCTTCTTATTCCCTCTTAAGTAATCTCAATTTCCAGGATATCCCGGTCTGTAGTAATAACAGACTTTATATATCTTCCATCTATGCAGTCTCTGTAAAGATTCTCAAGAGATTCATCAACTTTACAAGGCATATAGAAACGAATCCTATAGAAATTACATATCCCAGGGGTATCACCCTGATATTCTTGGAAAAAAAAAATCCCTGCCTTTCCATTAAAAAGCCTTAAAGCAAGAATTTCTGAAGGCAAAAGACCCGCAGGAGTGAAGAGTTAATAAATTCCATCGCGCTGCAGAATCAGAAAAGGCGATTGCAGGCAGAGCTGTGAGAGCAGAGCTGTCTTACCTGCCCTGATAAGGGAATAAACAAGGTGATTTGGGCACCGCTAATTGTCAGAGATAAGCAGCAAATGTCAGGCAGGGAGGTGAGCCCGAGCTCCGACACTCGGAACATGTTAAACACCTTTACCTGCCTGAGCTCAGCCAGATCAGAGCGCACAGATTAAGCCTCATTTGCTTAGCCGAGAGCTGCGGATGTGGTTTTGTTTCTAAAACGCTCCCAAGTCAGGAATGCGCTCCAATAATGGCCCGAAAAGAGGCAGGTTCAATACCCTTTTCCCCAGGGTTTGTATGTTTGGGAAGAAGTCTTTCCCCAGCTCCAGAATAAATCAGAGGGCTGTGTAAATAAAGCCTTCACAAAAGCGTGTTTGCTGTCATTAGCCAAACCACTCGTTGCTGCAAGTATTCCTAAGTATTCCTCGGAGAACCATTCCATCCCAGCCTCGGCAACGTGTCTGTGCTCCACGAGCCTTCCACAAGCACTTATTAAAGTCAACTATCCCAGGAGTTAAGTGGAGCCTATTTATAAAAATAGAATCCGGCAGTTAAATGCCATTAGTCATTTTGAAAGTATTGATAGAGCCTCTTATCAGAGTGATTAGAGATATTCATTATCCAGGCATTGCTTTATCCACGGGATTGAGGGATGGAGCAGGATCCCTGCTGCTCTGCTCTGCTCTGCTCTGCTCAGCTCAGGAAAGCTTTTACTGTTCCACAATATTTGTCTGCAAGCAGAATTTAACAGATTTAACGTGTTGAATGCATGCAGAGTGACCCCAGGTGTGGCTGCTCCAGTTGGGACATTCAGGAATCCCAGGATCATTGAGGTCGGAGAAGATCTCCAAGTCTGAGCTGTCCCCACCTTGTCCCAGCCCAGAGCACTGAGTGCCACCTCCAGGAATTCCTTGGGCACCTCCAGGGATGGGCACTCCAAACCTCCCTGGGCACTTCCAAGGCCTGAGCACCCTTTCCATGGGGAAATTCCTCCTGGATTTCTCCATGGAAATGCAGGAGAAGCGCTGCATTTGCCTTCACCCTGTTTACACAAAGTAAGATTGAAACATTGTAAATGATCAATGGGAGAACTGAAAATAATTCTGGTTTTTAATGATGTTCCTGGCTATTCCTCAGCCAACTGCTGTCAGGCAGGGAAGGAAGGGAGCATTTTCTCAGGCAGAATTCTTCCTCAAACGCAATTAAAAACAGTAGAAGGTTAAAATAAAAGTTATAAGAGAGCAGAGCACAGCAGGGCCAGGAGGAGCAGGGCAGCAAACAGCAATTCCCTCTGGACAATGAAATGAAAAAGGCTTACTAATTCATAAACTAAAGGTGTCTGAGCTTTAAAAGAGAGAACTTGTGGGACCACAGCTTCGATTTTTCCATTTTATTAACCATATGATGTGCTGTAGGCATGTAATTTCGGGAGTTTGGAATTCACTCACCAGCTCAGCTCTGTCGTACAATCCCTGCCAGCACCTTGAAATGAGAGCATTTCACAGCAGCAATATCCACCGGCAGAGGCTCCCAGCTGGGGGGGGAAAATCCATTTCATGTTCTGCAGGGCTGGCAGGGAGGAGAACGAGGGAGCAGGGAAAGGGAACAGTGAGGGAAAGGGTGGAGAAGCAGGTTTTTCAAAAGTCTACTGATTTTTTTTTTTAAAGAGGTATTTTTACTATTTTTTCTTGTTGTTGTTGTTATTATTATTGCTATTATTTTACTGTGTTGTTACAAGAGCAGCATCCTGCCATGATGCTCAAGTAGCTGAGTCAGGGGCTCTCCATTCATGAGCACCTTCTGTATCTTGAGAATGGGATTTGGAAGTGAAAAAAAAATATAATAATAAAACAACACATGGAATATAGGAAGTGTTGTTATCACCTCTCTCCAGGCAGAGAGAGGTGCAGGGAAAAGAGAGTGCAGGGAAAAGAGAGGAGAAGGTGGGAGCAGCATGGATCAACTCCACTCTCCTGGGTCAGAGTCTGGATTCTTTCCCTATGACAGCCCCAAAAGGACAAATTGTGCCAGGGATGATTCCCAGGAGGAGGAAGGATTATTCTTTACCTCTCAGGTTATTAAACCCTTCCACTCATCAGTGCCACAGAGCAGGATCCTGCCAAATCCACCCTCAGCCTGGCCAGCTCTGCTGTTCTTGTGCTCTTTATATTCCTTGAGAATGGCAGCGTCAGAAACTCGGTATTTCCTTTCTGCTTTGAACTCTGGTTAATTTTGAACCCTGGCTTTCAAACAGGCCGTGGGATGAGCTTATGAACTGCTTTAATTGTCTGAGTGCTGCTCTCTGATTTGTGCCCTGTGGAATGATGTGTCAGGGAGCTGTTTTGCTCGGGGTATGACTGGGAAGAGCTCCAGGTGAGACCCGGGCTCTTCCTCAGCAGGTGATTTATGGAGCCTTCTGGCCAAAGCGGTGTCAGCAGTAAAAAGCAGCTCTCTGGGGAAGAGTAAAGCCAGAGCAGGGGCTGGGGAGTTGAAAGACACAGTAAAGAAAGATTATTTCACTTAATTATTCTCCTCAGTGCGAGGCCTGGCTCTCTCCACTGAGTGCAGGAGAGGGACACACACAGAGAGAGCAGCTGCTGGTCCCTGGGGATGTGCCTTTAAAAAACACACAGACACAGCTCAGCCGAAGACCTGTGAGAATTCCCAAATTCCTCATTTATCTCAGCATCCAGATGGGCACCTGAACCATGGAAAACCCCCGAGGTGCAGGCAGG
This sequence comes from Pycnonotus jocosus, assembly GCA_013400435.1. Classification (NCBI taxonomy): domain Eukaryota; kingdom Metazoa; phylum Chordata; class Aves; order Passeriformes; family Pycnonotidae; genus Pycnonotus; species Pycnonotus jocosus. The sequence continues at coordinate 16,106 of VWYP01015299.1, forward strand.
GAATGGTCCCACGGCGGGGAGCCAGCGCTGCCGGGCATTTAACACAGAATGGGGAACAGATTGGGAGAAAATGAGTTTGGGAAGTTGTTGTTGCAAGGCTGGTGCCTTTGGGAAAGGCGTCCTGATGTGGGAATTGTCCAGGCTCAAGCAGTGCAGGAAGGAGTGGGATGAGCTCTGCACCTGGAGCTGCTCCAAAGTGAACCCCCTCAGCCAGAGCAGGACCTTGGGGTTTAAACTCTGTCCCAAAACATGAAATATTCTCATTTTCAGCCCTTCACACCTCATCATCTGCTCCAGTGGGGTTAGTTCTGGTTTAAGGACTTGCTCCATAACAAAGGAATTGCCTTGAGGATAATTGCCGGGCTGATCACAGAATCCAGGCTGCTCCCGTCAGTTTGGTCCATCAATTTTGGTTCAATCCAAAATCCCTTTGGATTTTAGAGGACCCTAAAGCCCCTCTCATCCCACCCTCGGGCAGGGACACCTTGCACCATCCCAGGCTGCTCCAAACCCCGTCCAACCTGCCCCTGGGTTTACAGTTTTCTTGGATTTACAGTTTCCATTTTGGAAAGTCTCAGTTGAAAGCCTCGGACAAAGCGTCCAAAGGCGCCACAGTTTAGGCAGAAAGTTAAATAATTGCAATTGCCAATTAGAAATATTTTTTAAAGCGTTTTTGTGCATTGTCTCGCCTGATTAAACTTTGCTGTGACATTTCAAACTGCTAATGTGTGCTGCTTGTAAAAAGTTTGCCAGTTAAATGGAAATTGAGACCTTCAGGCTGAATTGTAACTAATTATTCCAAATATTGCGATTAGTAGGCGAGAGTAAATGATATGAAAATGACAACGTGGCTCAGATGTCTACATTTTGTGCCGTGCAAGTGGAGCTCTCAGAGATTTCCATGCCCACGAATTCATAGCACTCGATATTGCTGGATAAACCGTAATTCCATCCAGGAGATTTTGCAGGAATAACGTTCCTCTTGCTGATAGCAGAGCAGTAATAAACCCCACATATTCCAGGTGCTCAGATCTGACACAGAACATCCACTTGGTCAATAAAGGGTGATTTTTACGAGTTCTGCTGGAGTGAGGAGAGAGGAAAAAAGTCTTCATCCTGATTTTATGGGACCGGATCAGTCTTTAAGCACCAGCAAAGCTCCTTGCAAGGGTGACCCTAAAAACTTCAGATCAGGGGATGGAAAAGGCATTTTCACTACGAGGAGCAGCTGCAGCTTTAATGTAACTTTAAAGCAGCTCTATAGAGATGGATTTATACTATTTCAGACTTGACCTTGAGAGTGTACATAATCTTCAGCCCTTATTTTCACTCTGTGAACCACAGTCACCTTTGCAGTGGCCAACAAATTCATGGCCTGGTGGCTTTGAAAAGGGAAAGCAGCAGAAATTGGTCTGAAGTCACCAAACATCAACACTTGGTGAGATTTAACTGAGTTTAGTAACAAAAAAACCCAAAATAAAACAAATATATTAAAGAAGTAACAATTGCAAAGATTTTAACATTTCTAATTCCACTCTCTATAAAGACAATCCCTGAAACCATTTTGAAATGCTCCTGAAAATATTTAATGAACTGTGCACTCTTTTGTTACAGAGTTTATAAATTCATCCCTTTTTAGCTCTCCTTAGTTCACATGGGGTTTATTCTGTGTGTATCTAAAAGGGAACAGGGATTTCTGCACAAAGACACAACCCAATATTTATGTGCCAACAGCAAAGGCAGGCTAAGTCTAATTACAAGAGAAATTTGAGTGATTTCCATACCCTAATGGCAAATCCTTGCTTTCTGCAGTGTTGCAAAGCTGATGGAGAAAATGAACTGCCATAATCCAATTACATCTCAGGAGCTGTCTGGTGATTTCAGAAAAACAACATTTACTAATCTGTTAAGTAAGTCACTGATACGATAAAAATTATGCTTAATATGATAAGACTTCATTTCGCATTAAATCACGATCACATCTGGGAATTCCAGCCCCAGTAACACTCTCCAGGAGCTTTGTGATTTAAAATGACTTTAGGTTCAGGGAAACAAGAGATGCTGAATGCCTTTACAGCCATTTCAGAGCAGCAGCATGAAGGGTTTCAGCCCAAACCCAGTGAAAAGTGACGTGCTCGGGTGAGGAGCAGGATGGGATCCAGCTGATCCAATCCCAGGATGGTGAGGATGGGAAGGTGGCACTCAGAGCTGGAAGCTCCTCTCTGGACAGCCCTTGACCTTCAGCTCAACCTCCTCTGCGAGCTGGGATGAGTCCCTTAAAAAGATAAATTACTCCCCATGGTTGGAACAGAACAGATCTGAGTTTTCCTCGAGTTGTGGAAACTTTTTTTCAGCCAGGAGCCGGTGCAGTAATGTCAGGGTATTGAGAGGCAGCTTGTGCTGGTGTTTGCCACACCTGACAAATGTCCTGTGCTATGGGCCACCAGCTTGCTCTGGGGACATTGCCAACTTTCTCCCTGTGTAGATGCAGGAATTCATTTCCTTCCCATCCGCAGGCTTTTGCTTCCACATTTGCTCTTTGACAAGGAGCTGGCACAGGATGCTTTGGAAAGAAGTAGATGTCTGGAACATGCCAATTTGGGCTGTTAGGCACTCCATCTTCATTCATACTCATTAACGAGGTGGCTCCAAACCCAGATGCACGAAGCTTCGCGTCTCTTTTAAAATTTCCAGCTAAATACGCTCTAAATAGATGCATGTCTTTCTATTAAAGCACAAAAAGATAAAATGGTATCATTAGAGACTGGCTGCCTCTGCCATCCCTAGCAATGGCCAGCTTTTAGAATCCATCTCCAGTTTTTGCATCAATTAACTCTTCTAACTAATCAGGCACTCCATGAAAACAGCTCCTTTTTATCCACTTGGGTTAAAGTGGATAATGCTCAATGATCCCTCATTTGCACAATCTGAGGTGCTGAGAACCTCTCTCAGCCATTCATTATTTGATATAATGGCCCTACTTTTTCCAAAGTGAACAGCTTTGCTTTTGCAAATTCCTGATCCCCATCATCACACCAAAGCTCTTTCCAAAACTAAACCAGAAATACCAGCAAGTGCTCAGCAAAACCTTTATTCCACACAGTTGCTGGATTAGTTTTCCAAGCAATTTATGGCATATTGAAAATTCATGCTGTGCCTTATCCTATATATCCTTCTCATATATGATTCCCTGGAAATATCCTGTTGGAGAGATGGGGAGGGATAAGACGATAAAAATTAATATTAATAATAATGGAACCTCAGGCAGATTGAAGGGCCTTCAGGTAAATTTAGAGCAGAAAAAGCCCCCCAAGGGCAACATCTGAAAATGGACTCCAGGTCATGGGGTTTTCACACTTTGATCAGTTTGGTCCATTTGCATTTTGGGGTTCATCTTCCAATTACAGCTTCAGCTAATGAAGTCATTCACCCCAAGTTTGCTCCCCTCAACTCACTTTAGTTTATATTTCTAGGGATCTGAGGCACTGAGGTGTCCTTGATCCCCAGACCTGGAGAGGAATTGCTGTGTCTGCCCAAAATGGGGAAGCAGCAGCTCCCACTGTGTGTGGAGTTTAGAGTTCTACACTAAAGAACTGCAGGGTTACAAACACATGAAAAATACAAAAGCTGAAATGCTGAGGCATCACCAACGATGGTGATTCCACTGCTGCACCCCTGGGACTGAGCACCCCGAGTCACCTCCTCCCTCCCTCTGCATTCTCCACAGACAATTCTGGTTTCTGCCCCTTGTTTACCCTTGGACTCTGCCTCCCTGCCTCTCATGCATTTTTAATTAGGCGCACTCCAGCTCCTTCCCTGCTCGCTCGCGCTTTAATTTGGGAAGCGCGGTTTTCATTAGCTCTGCAAATATCCACTGCTCTTTGCAAAGTCAAATCTATTACTCGCAAAATAACCTTGCTTAGCCCTGGTTATCAGTTATCCCAATAATACTGGGCTCCCTAATTAGTCCAGCTGTTAACTGTTCCAATTCCCAGGGCTGAGCTGCACCAGGCAGCTCGGCATCCACGCCATCAATGCTGTCACTTGGCAGGAATTTTCTTGCAGGGAAAGGGACAGGGTTGGGTTTTGTGCGTTTTTTTGGAAATTTCAGAAGGGTTTTCTGGTGCCGTTTGCACTTTCCCTTGTAAATCCTCTGTGATGCGCTGCCTGTTCCTAACGCCACCAAACCTGCCACCCCCACCTGGGGATTTCCCCGGCTTTAGGATCTCTTCAGAACACCTCAATTCCCATAAAAACACAAGTGCTGTCATCTTCCCTTCCAGTCCTGGGCCACCTTCAGCTCCTGCCTCAGAAATTCAGAAATACCAGGAGTCTCCTTGCTGCCAACACTCCATAATGACCAGAGGCTCCTGGGGACATTGAGGGGATTAGGGGGTTTAGGATTTCTGGCCCTCATTTCACTGGAAATTTGGGATACCACTGATGAAGGACTCAGTGCAGGCCTTCCACAGTTACAATTTTTTATGGCTCAGTTTATATTTTTAAGAGCATTCTCAAAAAATCAGGTGTTTTGTGTTAACTTCTCCACCTTGAGCACCAAAGATCAGTGTAACCTTTCTTATGAGACACTGTAGAAAATCTTAGAATCTGAAACTTTCATTGAACTACTCATTTTTGCCAGGTTTATTCAGTTAAAAGAAACTGTGGGGAAAAAGTCCCCCAAAGAGTAAACCCCAAACCCCAAATATGTCCAAACTTCCTGCCATAAATCAATCTTATTTTTTAACTCAAATTTTACCTCCTAAATGTATTTTTATCTCTTTTGTAGATGTTTAAGCAAGCTTTCAAGTAGAAAAGGGAGTTTGATTTTGGATTTGAAAGGAACATTCTGTTCAACTCCAAGAGAAATCTTAATTATTATTTTTAAGTCTGCCAAAAGCTCAGACAAATTTTTGTGTCATGTTGACAGGGTTAGGGTGGTTTTTTTTTCTTTTTTTAATAAATTGAAAATAAGCTACAAAATCTTTTTTCAGGCTGTACCTCCAATTCTTCTTTTTGGCTGGAAATGAGATGCAGTGTGGGAGGGGTTAATTCTCATCCCTTTTTTCATCCTGAGAATTGGTCTGAGCAGAACCTGTTTGCAAAATCAAGAGACAAGGGAGAGCTCCACTCTCCAGAGCTCCTCGTGCAAATTAACTGGGGAAAAGTTAACCCACAACAGAAAACAAATGCACTGAGAATTTTGCAAATGCAAGGAGAAATTTAAACTTTTTTTGAAACAGCCTGAGAGCATAAAGGGATAATTTTGCACATTTGAGCACTGAAGTTTTTTCAGATGATGCTCAGCAGCACTGAAGATAAAGGTTTGCCTTGCCTTTGATGCAGCCAGGGAGTCTGATGGAGTTCCCAGGAGATTGGAGAAGTGGATCTGATTTGAATTTAAAGGTGAGTCCACCCTCTGTGGATGGAGTTTCACCCAGAGCTGTGGTGGTGACCATGGCACCGTTCACTGCCAGATCCCTTCCAAACCCCACAGGTCCATCAGGACAATTCAGGGCACATTATTAAACATCATTTTTTAAGATTATAATTTTTTTCATAGCAATATCTCCCTCTTTCATCTTTGATTTACTGTGACAAGCAAGAAGGGATGAAAGTTTCTGCAGTAACTTAAATAAATACCCCAAAATTCTGATACTCAGCAGAGACTCTCTGCAGGTCAGGGGGAATTCCTGCAGTTTGGGAGAAGACAGGGAAAAGCTGTTTTCCAGGTCTTTCAGGTGAAAACAGAGGGATTTTTGTGGCAGAACAGATGTCTCTCCTCACCACTCCTTCCTTTCTCCACAGTGTGGAACATCTCATGAAGGTTGGAGCAGCATCACCCAGGTGGGTGCTTTTATTTGGGATAACCCAGATCCCCTGTGTTCCTCTTTCCTAAAGTCATCATTGTAGATGATTTAGACAAATCCACATCAGAATCTGAGCCAGATCAAGGCTCTGCATGAGTAGAAGTATTTAAAAGTTTCAGGAAGAAGGTGCAGAAGTGCTCTGGAGAGTGTTGGATGGAAAATGTCAGTCAAGAAAGCAAATCATCATAATTCATCTGAGCTACAGCCAGGTGAAAAATAAAAGGTTTGGAGATGAAGAATTTGAGGGAAATTTGTTGGTTGAAATATGGAAAACTTTGGCAAGAGCAATCCCTGCCTAGAGAAAGCAATGAGTGGGTAAATGAGTGCTGAACAGGAAAGAACCATCCCGATATTCCAGGTAATTTATTTATACCAGGATAGTTCAGGCAGCACAAAAGATGTGTCTGGAGAAATATCTTCAAAAAGCTNTATTTGTTTATACCAAAATAGTTCAGGCAGCACCAAAGATGTGCTGTTCTTTCCTCAGCCTGGAGAAATATCTTCAAAAAGCTTTATCATACAAAATTAAACCTCTGAATTATGCTGGCCAGTGGTTTCACACCCTTCGTAGCCCACACAGAGACCTTGGCTGTCCACAGAGGCTCCCAAAATTTATTGTGGACAAGGAAGATCTCCAGCCCAAACTGTATCAATAATTTGTGTCTACAATCACTAATTGTCCTTCAGGCATTGCTGGAACAACTCTCTGCTCCCAGGATCTCATCCAGCTCTGACAAATCTTCCTGAGGGGTCTCTGCAGAGGGCAGAGAAACCAGGGAATGTCAGTGACAACTCCACAGAAACACAAAAATAAAAACTTGGGCAGTCTTAGAACCCCAGTGAGCAGCTCAGCTTCAGTATCAAATTAGCAAATGTAAATATCTTTATCTCTTTCTTTGTTAAGTTAACCCTTGGATAATAAATAATGCATGGAATTTACATTCCAGTCTCTCTTTTTGCAGCAGTCCAGGTAGGGAGTAAAGCAATATTTGCTGCAGCATTTTCCTGGAGCTTCCAGAAAGTTATCCTTGCAATAAATAAATAAATAAGGCAATGAATAAATACATATTAATTGGGAGGGCTGATTTTCAGCAGAGACACACTGGCTTGGCAAACAGACATTGTACTCAATCCCAGGGACCATTTAAACCCAGGATGAGAATTCATTCTCAATTCACTTCATGGAACAAAAAAACCCCAGAAAGAATGAAAACGTAATTTTCCAAGGTTCAACTTCCATTATTTTGCAAGAACTATGACCCAGTTAGAGTTCAGATGGATAACTCCTTACCTGAAACTACAGAGGTGTTTTTAAATCTTCTAATACTCCCACCTTAGGTTGGATTCTTAAGGAAAAATCTCACTGGAGAACATCTCAAGAACCCAAAGAATGTCTCCTCTCCAACAATTTCCATTTCATTCCCACTCTTTCTACGAGTCAAAGAGCTTTATTCCCATTTATTTGACACTGCAAAGGCTTCTGGTGTCATCTCCTGATATTTCCCACTGAACCAAGGAAAGATGTAGGAACGTGTGCTCCCTTCTTTGCTGTCCTTCAGGATCAGGAGTTTTCCTGGCTGTGCTTTGGATTGCTGAGCAGGACAGTGATTTACACATCCAGAAAGATGGAAATAGGAGTTCATTTATGTGTAGGTTGTATATAGATTATTTTTTTTTTCATAAGTGATCCTAATAAGTCCTTTTTAGCAGTGGACAGGCAGAGGTGTGGGTGTTTTTAGGAAGGAGATCAGCTGGGGGAAAGGAAAGGGCTTTGATTACAGCTGGTGGGAGGCTGGTGACTCACAGGCACAGAAAGGACCAGGCCAGGTACAAAATGCAGGTGCTAAAGGGTGGATTCTGTTATTCCTGCCTTCCCTGCCTTGGAGGAGAGATTGGAATCATGGCATGGGTTGGGAAAGCCCTGTAAGATCATCAATCATCAACCCAGCACTGCCAAGGCCACCACTTTTGGGACTGGTCCCACCATCAGGCAGAACAAGGAGCTGAGCAAACTGAGGAGCAGCTCCAAGGAGTGAGGGCAGAGATTTTGGTATTTTCAAACTGTGGTTTGGCTCTTCACATCCACCCCCACAGAAGCAAAATGCCAGCAGGGACAGGTTGCATTTCTCTTTCGTGTGAGATAGATGCTCCTGTGGTCCTGTTACCCAAACATCTCAGCACCTCCTCAATCTGTCATTTCCCTCACAGTACCACATTAAATGGATATTATGGGCTGTGCATGAGCAGCACAAACAAGTCTGCACAGGGGCTCTGGAGTCCATGGAGCAGGGAATTGCTCCTTCATTTTCTTCATTTCTTGACCATCCAAAAGCACTTCCCTCTGCGTTTCCATCCTTTGCCCACGATCAGAGCAGCTCCTGCAAAAGCACAAATGCTTCCCTTTCTTTCTGCTGTTTTCTCTGAAAACTTCACATTTTACCCAGGAGCTTCACAGCTTTGAAATTTATTTGCTCTAGAGAGGCAAGATCAAAGCCTTCTTTTTTTATGTACCTCATGACACAAAACCAAAGAATTTTGCTGTGCCGTTATTTTATCACATTGAAAGGGAAACCTGGGAAAAGGTAAATTCCCAAATGCTTTTGCAGACCCCAAGTGACAATGTACCCAGGAGATAAATCACTTTTACACCTCTCATTGGTGTCCATGATTTGGCACTGCAGGGGATGTGGTGTGGAAATGGACTGGTCTCCTCAGAGGACAGGACCTTTATGATTTTCTTTCTGTGAGCAAATTGTGAGGGCAGTTTGTCTGTGCTGCCCTGGGAAGGTGTCAGAAGGCTTTGGGAAAACCTCTCCAGCCAGCCCTGGTGACAGATTTGTTTCACCCATGAGTTCACTGGTGAAATAAAGGAATAATTTCCACAGGTGCTATAAATATAAATATAAATAATATAAATATAAATATGAATATAAATATAGATATGAGTGTTGCACAAAGCTCTCCCTCCACTCCAGCCTTGGTGTCGTGGCTCTTTGTCAGTCAACCCAAATCCTTCAGTGATTCTCTGATTTTGTGGCTTTTGTTCTCTCCAAAATAAAATCTGAGGTTTCACATGTCCCTTCTTTAATTAAACCATTGTGAAGATGGAAAAGGAGTGGATTTGGCTCCTAAACTCCAAGAAAATCCATGCTGGTAACTCTGAAATGCAGGATCACAAAATCCAGCTCTCAGAATAAACCTGGGAGCATCATCAGGAAAAGCTGGGTTTTCTCCAGGCACCTTGGGAGATATTTCATCACCTAAGACATTTCTCCTCCTCTGCTGAGAGCACAGAGCCCTGCACCCAGCTGCAGAGCCAGAGGGGAGCAATGCACAGCTGTGTGATAGCGCTGGGGAGGTGGGAAAATAAAAAAGAAAAGGATGCAGGAGGAGCAGAGGGGCTCTGAGCATCCTGGGCACAGCTTTACTCCTGGGGGCAGGGTTTGGTGGACTCTGTTTGCCTCTGAAAGATGGGGCACAGAGCTGATCTGACAGCCCTCTCTGGAAATATTTCAGAAGATATTTCAGGGCAAAAGGCACTTCCATCTGTGGAGTCCATAAGCCTGAGAGGAACTCGCCATTAGGTTGGTTCTGCTCTGGGTAATTTTCTTTTCACTCCCCTAAAGGCAGAACTATTAACCAGCCAGGAGATCTTTATTGTTTTTGTGTCAGTGCTGGAGGAAAGGATCCTGCACAAAATGCTCCTTGTGCTGCTGTGTAAGGGTTTATATCTATGTTTTTGTTGTTGTTGTTTCGTTTTTATTGAGTTGTTTGTTGTTTATTTTTAATGTAGACCTTGCAGAACATGGTTGTGCAGCTACAGATCTACTTTTCTCTGGTGTAATTGAATGATGAAGCTGCTCCAGGGTCAGCAGAATGGCTGATTTCTGCACAGCCCAAAGCCTGGTGTCATCACTCACATTGAGAAGCACCACACTCAGCACGAGGCCTGGCTGAAGGATCCACCTGCAAAATCTGCTGCTGCTGCTGCTGGGAGTTAAATTGGTGCTCCTTAATAAATGGAATCCCAGCACAGGCTGCAGAGAATCCAAAGGGGTGAAACAGGGCTGGGTGGATGGAAAAAAATCCAGGTGCACTTGGCTGGAAATTACCTCCAGCTTTGCTTATTCCAAAAGAGCAAACCAAAAAGAAACCACCAAAAACCAGCAGCAAACTTTAGGAAAACCTCTAATGGATGGGCTGAATTCCCATGCATTAATAGAATTCCTTTTTCTTTCAAATGTCTGCTGCAAAACTTTTGCCACCCAGAATGAAACTGTTCACTGCCTAAAACTGACTTTTTCAATTTCCAGCCCTAAAATATCTTAAAACTTTGTAAGAGAAGAAGATTCAATGTTATATCCTGATTCTTTATATATCCTGGCTCTTCTTTATGCTCTGTTCTGCACTGCTTGCCTTAGCA
>VWYP01015301.1:4094-21168 GCA_013400435.1 Pycnonotus jocosus
CAAAAATAGAGATACATCCCAATTGTGCTCTTCTAAATGGTGCTGAGCCCTCTCCTAAAATGTGCTGAGTTCCTCCAGCCCCCAGAGAACACCCAGAGGACATTCCCTGGGAATGGAGAGGTTTAATTAAACACGTTAATTATCAGTGCTGACCACAATGCCCAGGTTTTCTCCTCACAAAAGATGTGGGGAGGAGATGCTGGATAACAAATTCAGCAGTGAGGCCCTGGACTGCCAAGCCAATACATGAAAACCCTTTGGAAAATTGCCTTTTTTGGAGAGAAATTGCCTTTTTTGGAGAGAAATTGCCTTTTTTTGGAGAGAAACACGAACATAATTGAGTTTACCAGATAGTGCCAAGGTAACAGATTTCCCTTTGGCCACTGAATTTGTCATCCTGGCCTCAGTTCTGGACCAATGTGGGCTTCAAATCAGGAAATCTGGAGACAGAAACGGGGTATGGACAGCACTGACTCCTTTCTAAAGTCTGGCACTTTAAATTCCTGCTGGTTTTTCCCCCTGGGCTGTTTTTTTGGACAGGAGGAGAAATATGTAAATGCTTCACATTTCTTCGCTGTGTAACACCAGTTCCCTTCAAAGCTGCTTGAACTGGCTTATTATTGTTTTTTCTTAAAAATATATTGAGAATTGTATTTTTACTGAAGACCAGTGACTAACAGGTCTTGAATACATATATATATATNCTCTTCTGGGAGAAAATCACAACCTGCTATTTCTTTATTGCTGAGTTTCAAATGAAAACTTTCATGGCTCAGGATCCTGTGCAATATTCATTTGGATTAATTTGTTAATTTGTTGGGTGGGAGGTAATTATTGCCTGGTGGGAAGAATCAGCTTTGGGGGCTGCACTGGAAATGGGGACGGTGCTTGTTCGGAGTGAGGAGAGGAAAGGTGACCTGTGAAATTCAGAGTTTTATTGTTATTTTATCGTGCTGTGCTCTCTGTTAGGGAGCAGTGGGGCTGAGCAGGGCTGGTCCCTGCATGTCCAGGCCCTTCAGGGGGGTTGAGCCCCAAATTTAGCAGTGGTGCCATTGCCCTTTGGGGGCACAGTGTCCCCCCAAGCAGTGACACCCCCCCCAAGGGACAGTGCTGTGCCAAACCTCAGCTCTCTGTGAAGGTTTTTGTGAATCCTGTTAAAAATCTGAGCTCTTGATGCTGTTCCTTGGGCAAGACAGCTCCTGGCAGGATGCAGGGTCAGGGGAGATGATTCCAGACACCCCCTGAGCTGGGCTCACGGAATCCTGGAATTCCTACAGCCTTTGGGGCTTCTCCAGAGCATGGAAAACTCATTTCTGTTCTTGCCCTGCCAAGCAGAGGCAGATCCCAGTGCTTCACAGCTCCTCCCTCCCCTGGGGTGCAATAATCCACATTTCAGAGCCACTCGTCCCTGCCCAGGAAGGGATGGGCAGCTGCCACCCCTCAGGGTCACCCACAGCAGGGGAAGCTGAAATTCCGCCCCAAGAATTGGGAATTGGACGGCACAAATGCTGCTCTGGGCTCGTGCTGTCCCAGCTCTGTCCCAAGGAACAGGCACAAAACCACCTGAGCGTGGTTCTTGCAGGGATTTTTGTGGGGAGGAAGCATTGGGAGGAGAGTGCTGCCAGTTCCATCTGCAGAAGCAATGAATCCTCTTAAAACAAGCTAAAATTGTCTTCATTTCAAAACTAAGGGAATAGGAAGAGTGAGACCTACAAATAACCCTACAAGGACTTGAGGGTTTGTGATAGGAGCAAACGCTTTGGGAACTTGAAAAAAAAAATCCATGGAAAGTTTGTTTCTTAACTCACTTTTCAGTGCTGAGTTCAGGACTTGAATCCCAACTCTAAGAAATGATTCCCAATATTCTGTGGGTGAGTGCTCTCCAGAGCTCTGCCATTTCTGCCTGGAAATGGGGCTCAGAATGGGAAAAGCCAGATGTTCTCCCTCCCTCTCCTTGCTGGATTTTCATGGCAGCGTTCCCAACTCTCCAAAGTTGTGGCTGTAAAAATGAGGTGGCATCACAAAACTGCACAACAGGATGGGATTGGAAGGAGCCAAAGCCACTGAGCACAACGTTCCTGTCAGCTGGAACACAGCTGAAAACTGTAACATAATTTAGCTTTAGTGAAACAAAAAAACAAAAAAACCAACCCAGAGCTGGCTGTTGGGTAGTAAAATGAAATTTCAGAAGAATTGTGGTGGTTGCCTGATTTAGAAGTAACTCTTGTTGCTGAGTGTGCTCTAAATTCAGAAGAAAATTGAAAAACTGAGATACTTTTATTTAAAATAATTTGTAATTCTGGGAAACTAAACCCCATCATTTCAAAAACGCTGCTCCACACACACTGAGGGGAGAAACAAAAATGAAATAATATAAAACAGAGCCCATGAAAGGCTGCCAAACTCTTAATCCTATTAATGTGCCAGCCTTAATCCCAACCTTCCTCATTAAAAACTATCTCAGCAAAGCGGGGTTCCTTCCGCCCCCAGGACTGCAAATCCACAATAACATCACGGATGTGGCTCTGCAGCCCTTGGAGCACAAAGGCAGCGTTATTCTCCAGCTGAAATCGGGCAGATGCTGATTGCCAGCCCAGAGATGTGGTACCTGGGGCTGGTGAGGCACAGAGAAATGTTCCTGGTGACAGGAGGAGCAGCTGTGAAAACAAAGCTGACCTGGAACAGCGTCGGGAAATCGGGGTGGGTTTCAGGTGATGTTTGAGTTCAAAGAATCCCACGCTTCTGTTAAAAATACGCTCGCCTCTCCTGTTTGAAAGTTTATAAAAATGAGATTGTGAAGCCTCACTGTCATAAATTGAATGTATTCTTCTAATTAAAAAAAAAAAAAAAAAAATAAAACCACATAAAGGAAGCCAAACCCAATCAAATCCTGCCTTCAACACCAGGAATTTTTGCATCCTGAGCCAAAAACGCAGAGATGCACAAAATCCTGACCTACCTGGGAGTTCCTAATGAGCTCAAACATTGGCCTGGCAGAGCCCAAGAGCCTGAACTGGAAATGCAGTTTGGGTGCAGACTGGAACGGGTCTGTGTTAATAAAACCCTGCAGAGAAACCAAACTCTGCACAGCATTTGCACTGGGAAACAGTGCAGTGCAAATTAACATCCAAATGATCAAACAGTAATTAGAGAATCCTCAAAATTTGATTTGCTTTATCAACTTTGAGAGTATTCGTGGGGTTTTCAGTGTTTGAAAGTTTCTGTGGAGTTTTAGTCCAAGTCATGAACTTCACTGTAAGGCTCTGATTTCTCAGTCACAGATTTGATTATCTCACCACCCTTATCTTCTCATGTACTAGAAGATCCTCTCTTTTTGGACTCAGACTAGAGAAAAATGAAGGCAATTTCAAGTGGGAAAAGGACAAAAATTATTGACCTTTTCATGAGGGTGTAGTTGGCAAATCCCTCAGCATGAGCAGCTCAACTCCGAATATTTGCTGTGCAGGGACTCGCTTTGGAAAGGTCTTAAACAGTTCAGGTTCAAGGCAATTTCTTGAGCCATGAAATCACCCTGGCAGGGAGGGCTGCTCATGGCAGAAATGGTTCCTGCTCCCAGGGATCCATGGAATACCCACAGACATTCCCAGAGATTTGAAATGACTGACACTGCCTCTCCTGTTGGAATCCAAATCAAACACTGAAACACCGAGAAAACAAAACCTTCATTCTCCCCAGAATCATCTCTAAAATGATCTGCTTTAAAAATATCAGTGTGTGTGTAAAGGTACACATTGGGTATTAAATTCCTCCTCTTCAAACATTCTTTTGTGTCAGTGAGTCAATAACTTTGGCCTCTTTTGGGAGCATCAGTGATGCCTGCGAGCTTCAATCAGAGTTGCAATCTCTGTTACCAACACTCCTTCCTTCCTTCCTCTCGTATGTATCCTGAGAAATTACAATGTTTTCTGTAGAAAGGAATATTTAAGCTAATTTGTTGTCTTGGTTGGTGAGAATCAAAGCTTTACCATCAGCAGATATGGCAAGCAAATCTCTGACAGCACAGAATAATCCACGTTTAGTTAAAAAACAAAACAAAACAAAACAAACAGAGAAAGGGAGAGTGGCAGTGCTGGACAGATGGGACAGTTGCTGTAAATCATGGAGGAAGATTTCACAGCCTCCTGTAGATTTTCGAGGTTTTGTGAGCAGTATAAATCAGCAGCCAACAGACCATGTTTCATTTAGAATTCTGTCCAAGGTTCTGTTCTACCTTCTCCATCCTGTGCAGAGTTGCTCTAAGGGGGTTCATTAATTTTGGTCTGGTGTGACAAATTCTGTGCAGATTCCTCTTCTTGTTTGAGGTTGATTATTCCCCCTTCTTGCCTGCTGACTCTGTACCCTCTCTGCAAGAAAAATCAAGTGTCTCAGGTGTCTACTTCCCCTACCTAAAGAATATTTCTGTCACATCTGTGTCCTCCTGGAACCAAAGTGTTCCACACTGTTCTTGGCTTCCTTGGCAGCTCTGATGGAATCCTGTGCCATTATTCTCCTCCAAGATACCAAGAGTGAACCATAATTCACTGGCTTCAGCTTCTGTGCCCTCCAGGCACAAAGAAAATCAGTGAAATAATGTGCTCACACCCTCTCTCCAGAGATTTTCTTGGGCTCCTTGTATTATTTTACCACAACTTGACTTTCTGCTCACAGACTTATTATTTATTTTGCTTTCTGGTTGCTCCCATTTAAAATTCTTGGCCAGTTCCAGATGCCTGACTCCAGGTGGAAGCAGATCTGAGGTGTTTGCTGGCCAGGCTGCACCCAGACATTCCCCTGGAGCATGAATTCCCCAGGAATTCCAGGCCATTTCTGGGAATTCCAGCCTCATCTCTGGTCTCACTCTGAGCTCATCCACTGCCCAAAGTGCAGATGGGCACTGCTGAACATCTCATCATCACATTTGTCCCCAGGCTCCTCTTACAGAACACAGATTTTAGCACTTGTGGTGACAGGGTGTTGATAAAAACCTTTCTTTCCTAAGAAATCACCCTCTCACCTGTGCTTAGAGAAGATTTAATGGAAAACTCTTTGTTCTAAGTTTTGTTCTGGCTGGAACAAAACCTGTGGCACCACCAGCACTGCACTGGGGTATTTCTAAGGGGTTTATCCCAATATTCAAATGAAAATCATCATTATGACACCACTGATTGGTTAATGCAGCAGTTCTGGAAGTTTCCCTTACGTGACTGCAAAATAAATGAGGATATATAAAACAGGAAATGTAGAGGGTGATACAGTTATTTAAATGAGGAGTTCTTAAAAATAGACCCATCTTTATCAGGTGGTGTAAAATTGCAAGAATTGCCACAGGTGAGCTGAGAATGGATTTCAATTTTGCTGCAGCCAGCTAAGAAAGCAGAATAAAGGAAAACCAACACACCTGGAAGTAACCTCAGCCTGTCACCCTGGGGACAGGGACAGCCCCAGAGCCACTTCAGCTCTTCCCTGCTTTATTCTAATATTATTCTAATATATATTCTAGTATTCTAAACTCTGTTTTATGATTCTAAATCACTGGACCTGAAAGCTTGACCTTTACAGCTCCAAACCCCTCGTGTTTGCACTCTTCTGCATATTGTTTTGACAAATTCTTTTGATAAATTCTTTCAGAAGAATTCAGAAATTCAGACAAGTCCAAGACACCTCAGAGCCAATGTTGTGTTCCAGCCACGTTTGAGCAGCCTGGGATCAGAACTGCTGCAGTGCAGGAAAGGGAAAATGGACCAAGAATTACTGGGATTCCTCTGGATATGTAAAAACAGGGTTGGAACTCACTCAAGTGCTGCAACGAGGCAAAATCTTCATTTTCTTTTCAATAACTTTTTCAGAAAAAACCCCAACTACACAAAAAAAAGAAGTCTATATGTACACTTCTAAGAAAATAAAAGCCCTCTTCTCCTCCATCCCCCAAAACCCATCACTTTTGGACAAGAAGAGTTTTTGAATGGATTTTGCATGAACTCAAGGTCTCTGTGGTTGGGCCTCCAGCAGTTGTCACTGTGGGATTTCCCTTTTACCAAAATTCCGGGTGGGATATTTTAGGAATTTGAGACATTTAAGGAGCAAGTTTTCAGCTCCTGCACACCAGAGAAGGAAAAATTCTGATAGAAAATAGACAGATGACAGAAGTTTGAGTTAATCTTCCAGCAGAAGAGTGAGCACAAAGAGCTGCACATTGTGTATGAAAGTGCTTTCCTTTTGGTGAAAGGGCAGATTTTTATAGAGAGAAGTTAATTTGAACATAAAAGCCTTCCAAATAATGCACATCCATACTCTGTGCCCACAGCTCTGCTGCATTTCACACACTGCACACCCTGGCTGAGATGGGATTTCAGAAAAACACTTTTTTGGGATGTTTTTAATCTCTGTTTTGGATGCCATCCTCAGTCCAACCATGGGACAGCCACACATTTTCATTCAGCTCCCTCTCCTTGTGCCTTTTATACCTTCTCCCTCCAAGAGCAGGAGCATCTTAGAACAGCTTGACTGAAGTGTCAGACATTAAAGAGACAGGTGGAAAGAAGGACTCAAANTGCTTCTCCCTCCAAGAGCAGCTTGACTGAAGTGTCAGACTTTAAAGAGACAGGTGGAAAGAAGGACTCAAAAATTATTTTTTGCATTTTAGGTAATTAAAGGAAAGAGCTAAATTGAGGCTTTAAAATATAAGAGAAAGAAAACAGCTTCACCAGTCCTGATGATAAACTTTCAGGAGTTTATATCTTCTCCTGTCAACACAGCTTTTGAAGTCTCATTTCGTGGTTTTTGTGGCAAAGCTGATTGTGACCATAAACTTATGAATAGGAACTGAACCTTCCTGATTTCTTGAGAAGAAAACTGCTTATTCTATTCTATTCTATTCTACTCTATTCTATTCTATTCTATTCCAAGAACACCTATTACCTCCACAGAGCTGTGGTGTAACCTGTAAAAAACCTAAACTGAGCTGGAAGGACAAGTGAAATCCAGATTCTTCCTCAATATGCCTATATATATTATCTATTTATTTACCTATTTATCTATTTATCTTTTTATATTTTTAAAACAAGAATGCACATAAGGATTTTTATATAACACACAATTTCTTGTTCTTATGTCCAGCAGTATCTTAAATATCTTCCTAGAGGATTATTTTTCATTATGCACTTGTTGGTTCACAGCTGATGGTGGAGGAAAAAACCTCATTTGTTCAGTTTTTTACCTTCTCCTTTACCTCTTGCTTCTTAGGATTCTAAAGTTTATCTGGGGACTAAACTCCAACTTGCTTTCCTTTTTTGAAGGAGCAGTAAAATTGATTCTTTGAGCTGAGTAAAGTTGCCTGTCTTTGAACACTTGGATTGTGAAAAGTCGCTTGAGGGTAATCTCACCACTTCAATCCAGCAATATTCTATAAAATATTAAATGCTGTAATACAGAATGTATGATTTAATAATGCCAGCTTGAGACAATGAGAGTAATTCTTCACTCGACAGTTTTCCCTCAGAAATAACTCAGAGTCTAAAAAGGACATTAATTTTAGGGAATAGATGAATTTCAAGGATTTGCTTTATCCAGATTCCATCCATATCTGTGCCTTGGGATGGGCCCTGCAGTGACTGCTCAGTTCTTTGTGTCTTCTGTCCCTTCCTATTTCATTGTTTTTGTCTCTGTGGTGGAGTAAAATCCAGCTCAGGGCAGGGAATTTCCTCAGAGTAAGGAAATGTACTCAGAATAAAAGTAATTCTTCATGATCACAGAAATCTCTAACACACAAGGTGATGGTACAGCTTATTTGCAGGTATTAATTAGTGTAGCTAATTCCAGAAGGAAATCATCCAGGTTTGGATTAATTAGGCAGGATTAATTTCTAACTTTCTACCCTGATTGCATATAAACACTTCTGTGTTGTACAAACCCTGACACTTTTCTCCTGACTGCATAAACACAAATACCTCAAATAATAAACTAAATTTGTTCTGTGTTTTACCCAGTTAAAATGATCTTTTACTGATTTACAAGCGGTTGGGAGAGGTTCATTATTACCCAGGAAAGAAGGAGTAAATATATTCTCAAGACATTTCTAACCCCGAGTGCCCAAGGGCTGAGCATTGCCCTCCTGTACCTCAAACTCATTTCCTTTCACTTCAGTCACCTGAGACAACCTCCAGCTGCAAAGTGAGGATAAAAAAAATGACATTTTTATCAAAGTTGAGCCCACAGAAAAGCCACACCCTCCTACTGAAATGATGAAGTCTGTATTTTCAGTGCAGAACGGGTCCCAGGCATTCGGAATCGCTGGCGCCCAAACACGAAATCCGTGCCCGCGCATCCCGGAGATTCCAAATTGCCCATAAGGAAGCAATAACAGCTCAATGACATGATTTCTGAACAACCAGGGGCTGTTCTCCCTCCCCCAGAGAGGCCAAACCAGCCATGGAACGCTTGAAACCGTGGCCTGGAAAGGAGTGCAGAGCCGGAGGAATCCTGAGCCCCCCGATCCACCGCGAGCGAGGAGAGGGAGATGCCCAGGAATGCTCCAGCAGGAAGTGCTTGTGGTTAAAACCAGGAGCAGCCACATGAATCAGAGGCCTGAGGAGACAGCCAGACGACACTGATGGTGAAAAAAAAATTATAAATGCACAGAAAAATAAAAATAAAAATGAACCTGAGAAGAATTAAAAAGGCGCCAAAGGATCTCCGCGCGTTGGGATCTGGTTTTGGGAGGAGAGAAGGGTAAAACCCAAACAGCTGAAAGTTTAGACAATTAAACTTCCATACTGTTAGGAAAAAAAAAAAAAAAGAACACCTCAATTTGTCCTCCTTTGCCATCTGGAAGCTTTCTGTTAAACAAACAAACGAGTGAAACACACACATCACAAAAATCCTTCTCATTTTCATCTACACACCCACGAAAAGATCTCCTGATGGCAAAGCCCAGCACGTTAAACCTTCAGCCTTGCACAGCTCCATGGAGACCCTGGAGCTATCAGGGATTATCTGTAACCTTCCCCTCATGTGCTAACAACCAGAATTTCATAAAAATGTGGAAATGCAGCGTGTTTCAACATTAAACATGTGGGGAAAGTCGTTTTAATCTGAGCAGGCGGGAAAAAATTTCCTGCACTTGAACCATGTTATGGCACTGGGGAAAATGATGTTGTTTTCTCAGCCCTTTCCCTCAGAACTGAACAGATTCTTTAATGAGAAAAATCCTTTTTATTCTTTTAGGAGGTAATGATGCAAAGGAGAGCATCTCAAAACAAACCACCACCATCCCAATTTGTCCCTGCCAGCAGTGCAGAGCACACAAAATCCACATTATTATTTTTTTCCTCTGGAAGGAGATCAGACACAGGTTAATTTGTGGGATCTCTCACATCTGCAGTGATTAAAGATTTCACTTTCCAGGTGAAATGAGGAATTTGCTGCTCGTTTTTAAAAAATCTCTTTCCTCCCATGAAGACTAAAATGCTCCTCAAGAAAGGTTTAATGGCTCAGGAGGAGGGAGCATCCTGCTGGAGCTTGGAAGCAACACGTTGATTATTCCAGCTGCTAATTAGCTCAGCTAATTAGTGAGAAAATGGGAATTGCCCAGGGTTAGGTGGGCCTGACCTCTACCTGGCTGGGTTTCCTACTCCTTTTCTTTAGCTATGAAGTTAAATATGATAAAAATGAGGTCAATCTAGTTTAAAAAAATGGGTTTTTTGGGGGGGGGCAACAGGTGATTTTGATGTGACCAAACTTTGCTCTGCTCTGGCTTTGTAGTAGAGACTGTTCTAACCCAGGAGCTGCAGCAGTGCCCATCCAAAATGAGGCAAAAATTGGAACTGTCACTAATTTGGGGGGCTAAAATCCCCAGAGGAATTTTGGCCAAGCACCACGTTCTTAGAACCACAGTGCCAGAGAGTCCTGGTGTATTTTAAACATCACACACAGCAGAGATGCCTCAAAGAAAGAAAGGGGGAAAGAATCCATCTCTTCTTTCTTAAAATCTCCCACTCTCCTTGATTAAAAAAACAGGAAATAAATTAACTACATCCAAACAGGAAATAACTGATTCTTACAGGTTAACATGACTGAGCCTCAGAAAAGTGAATATAAGATTATTCTTCTCATTTCATGCATGAAATCAATGCTTTCATCTTGCCTGGCTTTCAGGAGCTTGCTTCAAGTCCATTTATTTGATCAACAACTCTGTCATCAACAGGAGTGTCCCTCTCCCCTGCTCACTGATTATAATGATGGGTATTTTGTCAAATTTCGGGGGATTCGAGTCTTCCAGAGATTTTGATGGACACTTTCTGTCAAAACTGAGTGGTAACATCAATCAGGTTTCCAGATTCTTGGGAATTCAGATTTACATCACAGACAGCCCACTGACTTTTGTTTGCAGGAGCTCAGCTGGCGTTCTTACGGTAAAACCTCTAAAATCTGCTTGTGGCTGTTCTTTCAAAACAATGCTGAAATCTCTCAACACAATGTTCATTTTTGCTTGTAAAATTGGGCATCTGCTCATTTGCATTTAAATCCTTTTCTTTCTTTCTTTCTCTCCCTCTCTCTTGCAGTGATCCGAGCAAAAATCTCCAGTGAGAAGGTGGTTCCTGCCAGCGACGATCCCCTCGACACCCACAAAATGATCCGGTACGAAATCAAACAAATAAAGGTACATGGAACCACTCAGCTTTTTTCAAGTTCAATGCTGATAACCTCTGCATATTTCAGCCCAAATATATGGAATAATTGAGGCCCCAAAATGCTGGGAAAGCTGGAAAAGGCTCCAGCTGCCCCCAGAGCCAGAGCCAGGTGAATGACACAGAATAAATCACAGGAGGGATTTTAAAAAGGGAAAAAAAAGAAAAGAAAAGGNAAGGAAAGGAAAGGAAAGGAAAGGAAAGGAAAGGAAAGGAAAGGAAAGGAAAGGAAAGGAAAGGAAAGGAAAGGAAAGGAAAGGAAAGGAAAGGAAAGGAAAGGAAAGGAAAGGAAAGGAAAGGAAAGGAAAGGAAAGGAAAGGAAAGGAAAGGAAAGGAAAGGAAAGGAAAGGAAAGGAAAGGAAAGGAAGCTGTCCTGACATTCAGGAGGGTTTTGCTAAATAATGATATTTTGATGAGGAATTTTGTCATTCCTAATTCTGAAGGTGCCAAAAAGGGCAGTTCATTCTGTGAGTGGTGTCAGCACCATCTGGTTTTGGGGGATTCCTGGTGGTGGGACAGCTCTGCACCAGCCAAACTTCCCAAAGAGAGGGGAGCACTTCCAGCTGAGAGAGCAAACCCTCTGTTCATTGTCCACTGGGATATTCGCCCTCGTATCCACATAAACAAAAATCCATTTGTGTGAATGTCACTGGGGAAGCAAACAGCCACAGCCACAGATTCAGAACCTCACAGGCTTTTCCCACTGGTTGCTCAACTCCAACAAGGAGATAAATTCATTAATGCAATTTAAGAGTCAGGTCTTGAGCCCACTGAAGTCACTGCCAAACTCTCACTGATGTTAAAATGATCTTGATTTACCTTTTTCTGGAATACACAAGAAATAGGTGTAAATTCTAAATTAAAATGTGGGAGTGTGCACAGGTGAGGTGGGTGGGTTGGTTGCTTGCTTGCTTTTCAAGGTAATTTCATCTCTCAGTTTTCACTGAATATTATTTTATAATCTTGGCACTTTTACATTTACTGGGAACATTTTAGAAGATCATAATGCATGACTTTATGCTTTTTTTAAAAAAAACCCAACATTAATTCAAGTTGTATCCACTGATCCAACCCCCTCCCAGGAGTTTGAGCAGGAAGAATCTTTGGCAAACAAGAATATCTCAAAATATTCACAGGGATGAGTGTCACACATGACTTCTGTCAAGGTTTTATAGCAATTTCAACAAGCCAGGCTCTACCTGGCTAAAACAAACCCCAAAGCTCGTCACCATCTGCCACCTTCCACCTTCTCAAAGATTAAGGAGATATTCAAATGTTTCTTTGCAGAAATAAGGGATATATTCAAATGATTCTTTCCAGAAAGAAGGGAGATATTCAAATGATTCTTTCCAGAAATAAGGGACATATTCAAATGTTTCTTTCCAGAAAGAAGGGATATATTCAAATATTTCTTTACAGAAATAAAGGATACATTCAAATGTTTCTTTCCAGAAATAAGGGATATATTCAAATGTTTCTTTCCAGAAATAAGGACATCAATGCCAGAGAATTCCCTTTCCTCCCACTGGCACTGTAATGTTCTGCAGCACTTCAGGAACCTGATAGAAATGCAAATCACCTTATACCTCAGCACAAACAAGAAGTCTAACCTGAGTGATTGTTTTCAGTGCATAATCCCATTCTTGAGCACACTGAAATCTCTGAAATGTTTCTGTGCATTGAAGCTGCTTTGGAGTTTCTCCCTAATTTTCAAGTTCAAAGCTCAGGCAGCAGCAGAGGTGTTTGTGTTATTGCACTCAGGTTCAAGCCAGCCAGGCCTGGCCAATGCAGAGATGTGGTTTTTAATAAAAGATGCTCCACATCAGCACACACAAGCTCAGACTGACAACAGAAGGGTTGGGATAACCCCCAGCCCTCAAATCCTTCCTGAACTCAGAGAGAGCTCAGGACCAAACCCTGCCCTGCCCCAGCACCAAACCCTGCCCTGCCTCAGGACCCAGCTCCCTGCTCCAGGGAGGGAAGGGAAGGATTTTGGTGGGCAAACAGGAGCTCTGTGGGGTCATCTTTGCACCCAGGGTGGCACCAAAATAAACCCAGTGAGGAACGGTGCCTGATCAACCCCACAGGAGAGACAGAGAGGGGACAACCTGGGACACCCAAAGAGGGTAACTGGGGCAAAAATGAAACGTGCTGAGCAATGCCTCACTTTGCTGGGCACCTGAGGATGGAGAAACAGCTTGGTCACACCTCAGGTGGTGGCATTTGAAAGGATTTAACTCCACAGTGGGTGTGAAAAGCGAGGATATTCCCTGCCCACCATTCCAACCTTCTCCCAGGTGCTGTTGAGGGTTTCTCCTGATGCTCTGCAGCCCCACAAACTGCAGGGAGAGTCCTTTGGATGCCCAGTGGCTCTGGGTAATCCAGTGCAGGAGATGCACAGGCCAAGAATTTGCTTTATTACAACACAGACTCTCCAATCATCTCTTTGGAGCTACAAAATGCTCCAAAATATCACCAAAAATCCACAAAAAATGATCACCTCAGTGTGAGTTTTGGGGAGGGCTTTTAGACCACTCAGATATTCACATTTTCCTCATCAATTCTCCCCTCTTGGAGAGGGAACACAGAACCCTTGGAGGCAATGTTGGGCTGTAACATTCAGCACAGTGCTGCTGCTTTTTCTCTGCTCCGCTGCTCTCAGGGGTGTGGAGCTGTTCCATTAATGTGATGGCTTAAATTCTGTTCCTCTCATTTTAAATCCAGTGCATTAGGCTTAGCATTAAAACCTTGCTATTCTAGGCAGAAATAACAGAGATAATTCTGATATTAATTTTCAGAAATAAATAAAAAATAACAAGGGGCTGTTCCCTTTATAGGGATGGGTTGGCACTTCAAGAAACCACAAACCTTTTCAATCACTGTTCTTTTCTTGCAATATTTGCAGCATGATATTAAAGACAGAAGATAATATGTGATTTATATGCAATTGGATGTTTCTCCATGGTGTTTTTGTAGCTGGTTTGGTGATCACACTCATTCTAAAAGCTGAAAGCAAAGCCATGTGCTGGTGCTGGTTCCACCCCTCAGGAGGACAGGGACAGTGTCCACACAGGCTTTGGCAGCAGGTTCACATCTCTCCATCCCCCAAATCCTCTCCCTGTTTTCCTGTTTCAGTCAAGTCCCACCAGGAGCTCAGGTGAACCTGGACCACGCATCAATGCAGAACCACATCCAACCACCTGATCCCTCTAGAGAGAAACATCCCCACTTTTAGGAGAAGGGAGAATAGGACTGAGAAGATTAAATACGATTTACTGAGTTAAACACAAGATTATCATCTTTGGAAATGACTGTGACAGTTATATAGGTCAAAACCAGAGATAAGTCAGGATGGTTTAAAAAAAAACCCCAGCCAAACAATCAAAAAAACCTGCAACAAAACAAACACTAAACTCATTTAAATATTAACCAAAGCTCCATTATGCATTGCTCTGGATATTTAGGGGGATTATAGCTAAATCAAGGTGTGTTTTCTGCACAAAGCCTCCAATTTGGGGTTCAGAGGCTGAGATATCCATGGAAAAGCTGCTCCCCACAACACCCTGAAGGTTTCTGAGCATGGATGGAGCTCCAGGCAAAGAGCTCACGTGGTGGCCCTGCACCAGACACATTTTCCTCATTATTTTGAGATTTGCTGTGCTTCCCACTGCTGCTCTGCACAGAGTGCCAGTTTGTTTTGTGTTCTGCTCTGGCTGGGCCTGTTTGTGGGGTTTTTTTTTCTTTCCACATTTCAAATCCCAGCTAATATTTTTGGATCTGCCACACGATGACAACAACATTGGCTTCTTTCCCCCTCTCTCTCCATAAATAAAACTTCATAAAAAAACCCAAAAAACAACCCAACATATTACAGAGTATTTTCTAGTGGCCTGTGCTGTTTAAACCTCCTGGGAGGGCCGGAGGAGCACAAACACATTTCCCAGTGCCACCAGCTGTGGCTGGGAGAGCCGTGAGCCCCTGCCATTGTCCCCAGCTGTCAACACGTGGCATGATGTCACCGGGCTGGTGGTGGCACACGAGGTGATGACAGGCACCCAGCAGCACCTCCCCGCTGGGCTGGGACACAGCTAAGCTTGTTTTCATCTTTTAATGGCTCATTTGGGATTTTTTTTAGGGGAAGTTGAAAGTGCTGGTTAAGGAGCAGCCAGCCCGAAAAGAGCTTTGATCCCAAATCTCCATTTTGGGGCTGGCTCAGGATTTCCAAGTTATTTGAGAAGGTCCCACTGGTGAGAATTTTGGATGTGGAAAACCATTTTGCTTTAGTGACCAAATCTGAAATGCTCAGTTCCTCAGCAGGCTCAGTGTCCCAGGAGATCCCAACAGAGAAAATTCCCCAGAGGAATGAAGGCACTGGGAAATATTTGCATTTTGGTCCAGGTGAATTGCTGTCTCTGCATTGCCCCTCGAATGGAAGGTGCCAGTAGGATAGAAATTGAAGAGAAAGGTTTAACAACTCATTAAATACGGTGGAAAAGCACATTTTAAAAGCTATATTTTAAAAAAAATTAAGACCTGCCAAATTTCCTCCTGAAACCCTTGGATGTATTTCATGAAGCGTAGAGGACAAGTCCAGCCTTTGGTGTTTTCTCACATTAATTCAGATTTTGGAGCCTTCTTTAAAGAGCTCTCTCCCTGTATCTCTCCCAGCTGTTGTTTGCAACTGTTTTTTCATGTTTGTTTTCTGCTCCTGACTCTGTCTCTGATCCCTTTCAGATGTTTAAAGGGTTTGAAAAGCTGAAGGATGTGCAGTATGTCTACACCCCCTTTGACTCATCACTCTGTGGAGTGAAGCTAGAAGCCAACAACAAAAAACAGTATCTTCTAACAGGTAAAGCAGAATTAATGTACCTGGAAATTCAGAAGCAGAAGGAGCTGCTTAAAATGAATAAAAGAAGTGAATACACAAAATAAAATATGCTAAAAAGGAATGCATTTCTGTGACAAACACAATGGGATGCAGAAGTTATGTTCAGCTGTAGTTATAGTCTGATCTTACACATTTTCCACCCTTCCTGCAGCACTCTTTGAGCACTTCCAAAGGAACTGAAGGTAAATAATGATATAATCAGTAAATAGGAGGAGTTTTGATTCAGATTTGGCCATTATTAATTGATTAAAACCAACAGTACTGATTTTCCCAAGAATGCATAGTGAGCAAACACGTGCTTGTGCATATGCAGGTCTGAGGTTCCAGGTAACTACAGATTTTTCCAGACACTCCTAAAATCCAATTTAACTGAATTTGCATCCATCCCTTGATGGCAGATTATCCACATCTTTAGGAAAACACCCTTCTTCAATCTCTTACATCCATACAGCATGCAATGAGGAGAATATTCTCTCTGTCTTAACAAAATAATTTTAAAAAATTTAAAGCATGACTAATTTGGTGCAATTAGTTAAAAACTCGAGGTGTTTTTACACTTTCTAATATTTAGAAAACACTTTTATTGCTTTGATTTTTTTTGTGTTTTCCGTGCTGCAGGCCAAATTTTAAATGATGGCAAAGTGCTGATCCATTTGTGCAACTACATTGAGCCGTGGGATGATTTATCCTTGTCCCAAAAGAAGAGCCTGAACCAGAGGTACCAGATGGGCTGTGGCTGCAAGGTGAGTGCAGAGCAGAGAAATGTCAAGAAACATAATTTATTTGTATTTTGGAGAATAAACACCACTCAAAAGGAATCCTCGAGGTGAATGCAGAGCAGAGAAATGTCAATAAACATAATTTATTTGTATTTTGGAGAATAAACACCACTCAAAAGGAATCCTCGAGGTGAGTGCAGAGCAGAGAAATGTCAATAAACATAATTTATTTGTATTTTGGAGAATGAACCCTGGTTGAGAGGAAGCTGCAAGGTGAGTGCAGAGCAGATAAATGTCAATAAATGTAGTTTATTTGTATTTTTGAGAATAAACCACAGTTCAAAGGTAGCTGCTAGATGAGTGCAGAGCAGATAAATGTTAATAAACACTGTTGTGGTGGATAAACATCAATAAACACCGTTTATTCACATTTTTGAGAATAAACCTCAGTTCAGAGGAGGCTGCAAAGTGAGTGCAGAGCAGATAAACACCAATAAACACCTCTGTGGTAGGTAAATGTAAATAAACACCTTCACTTATATTTTTGAGGATAAACCCCAGTCAAAAGGAAGGTGCAAGGTGAGTGCAGAATGGATAAATGCAAATAAACAGCATTTACTCGTATTTTTGTGAATAAACCCCAGAAAACGAGGCCACAAGGTGAGCGCAGAGCAGACAAACGTCAATAAATGCCGCAGTGGTGGATAAATTTAAATAAACACCATTCACTTGTATTTTTGNTGAGGCCACGAGGTGAGTGCAGAGCAGATAAACACCAATAA
>VWYP01015304.1:8429-51606 GCA_013400435.1 Pycnonotus jocosus
AAAAAAAGCAAGCAAAACACAGAAACAAACCCAAAAAGCTAAGAAAATATCTCCTTCTGTTTCTGCTTACAAACTGGAGTTATGAGGCAAAACCCTCCAAACTTGTCCTGTTGCATCCTTTGTTGACATACTAGTGTTGGTCAGTGAAGGAAAATGGCCTTGAAATAAATTTGTGACTCTTTTTGTTTCTGAAAAGAAATTCCCTTGGGAATATTGTTTTTCTAGAAGCCTGCTGCAGATAATAGATGTGCTTTATCCCTTTAATGATGGCTGTTGTGGAGCTCATGGAAGAGCAGTTGCAAGCTACACTGCAGCTTCAGAGAGTTGTACTTTAACACACCAATTACTATTAATGAAACACTTGGAAAAAAGATTTACAAAACCAGGCCATCTCTTTAATTATTAGCTGTGCATTTTTTCATTCAGTAATTTCCTTCCTGACCTCACTGATATTTGGGGAAATCAATTAATTCTCTTGAAATCTGTGGAGCTCCATTGGTTCATATAAAACTGCATGGAAAACTTTCTTCAGGGAAAAAAAAAAGTGCCACATTAAAAAATATTTTAAAAGCATACTTACCAGAAGAACTTCATCTCCATTAAAGTCTATTTTTTGGTCCTTTATGATTTTCAAGTCTTTAGTAAGAACCAGATTCTGAAGTCAGATTAGAGCAGTGCATCAGTTTCCAATTGATTGCCTTACAGATGTTTAAAAGGAAGTATGTTATCAATAGAGATTATTATCTCTATAAAAATATTCAGCGAATGCTAATGTTATTCTTTTCTCATTTAAATATAAAGATCAAGCCAAGACCCTGCTTGCTTGCAGTTGAAAAAACCCACTATCAGTTGAGCAAATGGCTCCATGAATATTTTTAATAGATTTTTTTTTAAAATGCAGAATTCAGATGTGATTTCATGTCCTGTTCTAAAATCAGTACTTCAAATGATAACATTGCTGTCTCACACACACCTGGACCTGAAAAATTAAAATATCCAGAAAGGGAACTGATTTCAAGTTATCTTTCTTGAACTTAATTAATTAAATAAATCAGTAATTTTTTTAATAAAGTATTTCTAGCCCAAAAAATCTACTACCCTACAGCAGTTGGGAGGGAGACTGGTAAATAACAATATATTTTAAAATAGTGTAAACAAAATATTTCTTAAATCAAAGCATGAGTGTTTGGCTACCAACATTTTCAATTAGTGCCAGCCATGAACATTAATCAGAAAAGAGCCACTGAAGACATTTGCCACATTTTCTGATTTTTTGCTCTAATTTCACTGATTACTTTTTGTGGCATTCTTCAGGCCACCGGTGGTCAATAGACCAGACCTGATTCATGGTATTTTAGAAGGTAAAAGTCTAAATAGCAAAACCCAGCTGAGCTCCCCACGTATCTGCCTTGGCTTCGGAATAAGTCAGCAGGGCCTTACTCCTCTGCTGCTTGTGACTTGTCCAGACCATTTTGCTAACAACTGTTTCAAAACTGAGCCAGTTTTGAAGGGGAAAATAGAGTGAATCAGAAAAGAAAATTTGTTTAGTGCCCCTTTGATGAGCTGAATCCCAACTCCCTCCCTTAACCCCTTGGACTTTGTGACTTTGCGGAGGGTGACGGCCCTGGCAAAACACAGCCCTGGAGCACACCTGGGGAGAGGAAGGGCTGGGATGGAATGAGAAGGAGAATGTCATGTACCAAATAGTGGCACAGCCTTGTTCCATGCCCTGGGAGCTGCTCAGCTCTGGAGGAGAGCAGAGGAGCTCTCAGCTGATGGCACACCGGCCTCACAGAGCCAGGAATGGGCAAAAGGCTCCTCTCATTATCCCGTCAAGGACTCCACATGCCAGTCTGTGCAATCTGATTTGCAATCAATTGCAAGTGATTACACATTGTTTATCATCGATTGGCACAAGGAATCCTTGAGAGAATAATGAGCTGCAGCTGATGACAATCAGAGACTACTGTCTCATTGCAAGTTTGATTGCACATCCTTCCACTGGTGCAATCGAGCACCCACCACCACCACAAAGCACCACTGAAAATAAAAATAATAAAAATAAATAAATAAATAAATAAATAAATAAGTATGGCACCAGAAAGCAAAACATCAAAAAGCCCTTCTGAAAAATAAAGGTTGAGTGGAAGTTCTCGAGTATCATATTAGGAAGGTTAACACTGTTAGAATGCTTCGTGTTAGAAATACTATAAAAAAGGTTTCAGTAGATTTTCCAGCTTTTCTTTTGACAAAATATTTCAAACATTTCTTTAAACAAGCAGGAGAAATTTTGGAGCAAGACATCTAAAGGAAATTTATTATTTTGAAATACAACCTGCAGCCAAGTTAGAAATTTAGAAAAAAAGGAAATTTTAAGACAATCTGCTAATACCTCCTGGTTATCAGAAACTCACCTGCTCTTTTCAACATAGACTGCCTTTCTATGAGCAAATGCACAAAGAGAAAAAGTAAATTATTTCATCCTGCTGGAGCTGTGAGCTTTATCAATTCAGTGTACAGCTCTTTGCAAGTGAAACACCCGGGCCTGTGTGTTTTAGAAAACAGCAAATAAAATTTCAGTAAGCAGCAGGTCATAGCCAATATTCTCATCCCTGGCTTTATGTTGTGGTTCAGGGACAGGAGCCATTAAGGATGGTGTATTCATTTTGTGCCTGGCATGATGCACACGGTGATCAATGCCTGCGACAGATTCTGAAGTTACAAATTTACTTAAAAAGTAGCAGCAAATGCAATGGTGTCTTGTATCTGTCTCAGTGCCAATGATTATGATGAAACATATACAGATCCTTTCATTAAAGATTTAATTTTTGGAAGTTTACATTCAAGTTAAGTCTTGAAAACTTTTTTGCTGTCCCAGCAGTGTCAGCAGGAACTTTGCCATTGCCTCTGCTGGAACTGAGATGTTTGCCTTCTGATCTTTAAATCAGCTCCATGAAAATAAAGAAAAATTACTTTGAGATCTTGTGTTTCATGGAGATATTACATAGATCTCACTGCCTCCCTGGTGTCCAGTTGTCCACCACCTCCAGCATGGGTTAATTCCCTGTGCAAGCCAGCTTGTATGTTCTCCAGGATCTGTGACACCTTATTTTTAGCATTTCAGACAACATGGATTCCAGCTGGGTTATCTCATTTATGTGATTATTCAAAAACCTCACTATTGTGCAATATTTTGGAATAACAATCATCTGGTGGCTGAATCAGGTGTCCAGAGATCTCAATAAATCTGTGCAAATGAGGAGATAAAAATTGTGTCATTACATGCCAGAGAAACATCCAAGTGACCAGGTTTCATTTAGACCTTGTTTTCCATGGGTCTCCCCACACCAAGCTCCTTCAGAAACCCTCTTTGCAGCCCTGTGGGCCCTAAATAAAATCCTGACACTCTCATCTTACCTTCACCCAGGCAGAACAGAGCCAAGTCTACAGGCTTGTAGACTTAAACATTTCACAGTCTAATGTTTAAGTACACCCACAAACTCAGAACAGCCCAACAAAAGCCACCAAGCATGACTTAATCCTCTCTTTAGGTGACAAATGTCAGGTAGAGCTTGTTAGCACAGAATACAATGTGCCTGGTCTCAAACTGTTAATCAATATCTCTATCTGAGAGGTGACATTTCAACAGCTGTGGAACGCTGGAGCCTGTTAGGATCTCTTTTTTTTTTTCTTTTTTTTTTAAGTGTCAGATTATAAACTTCATAAATAACTGATGAGCACACCTCTAACAACACCACGTGTGTTTGTGCGTGCCTGTGTCAGCACCTTTCTGGATGTAAGCACAGTGACCCTGGAAAAAATAGAATGTACTGGTTTACACACTTGCCCTGTGCTGTAAAGTTTGAATGAAGCATTGACATGCCCTGAGCCATTTAACACCCCCAGACCCTGGAGAGGTGAAAGGAATCATAGACACATAAAGCTGGAGGAGATCTGGAGGGGTTGACTGGTCCATCTTCTTGCTCCAACACCAGATTTAGGAAATTCCCAGCACATCTCTGTTGAATCCATTCCTTAAAACCACCTTGAAATGGAACATCCATCACCTCCTCAGGCAATTGTGTCACAGCTTCCAATGTCCAGACCATCACAGAGGATTTTCCTAACATTTAATGTGATAAACTTCCTCGACTTTAACCACACAATAAAATAACCAAGCAGGGCAGGACAAAAATGGTGGAGAGAAAGGGATTGGTGTGAAAAGAGGAGTTGGATGAAGAAAAGAAATATGTTCAACTGGAAAATTTACTTGAAAGGAAATGAATGTCAAGAGGAAAAGCCATCCAGAGGAGGACATTTAGCTCCCTGCACAAGGAAGAAAACATTTTTTTGGGGGAAGGAAGAGAATCTCTGAAAGTAAGAATATTCCTTTCAATATTTTTTCCTTTCCCCTTTTATGTTCTCTATACCTTCTCTTTTTAGCACCTTTCCATGCTTCTTAACATTCCACTTTCTAGCTGTGCTTAAGGTTTTGTGGGTTTTTTTCCTATAGTTATAGGATTTTTTTCTCCTATAGGTTTTATTGATCAAACAATGTATTAAATTGTCAGGATGCAGTATGCCCAGGGAATTTCTGAGGCCAAACCAGCACCAGTGACTGTAGGTGAATGCATACCCCAGTACAAAAAAAAATCAGATATCTTTCTCTGCTTGTACATATTAATACCTACTTACACATTGTGAAAAGCTCAGGAATGAAAATTTTAACCAATCTTACATATTTCACATAAAAACTTGCTTTTGAAAGGGTCATTTTCTTAGCCCTCCCAACACCTCCCTGAGACATTGGCAGCCCTTCTTTAAATTAAATGATACCAGCAACACAGGTGGATATAAAAGGGGAAAAATGAGAAATGAAATTAAATCAAAGAGGAAATGCTGCTAGGAAAATATGTCTCAGTTTGTTGTTATCAGGCTTGTGGTGCGAGACAAAAATGAAGTTTGTTTATGGCTTTGACCTCTCAAATGTTGCAGTGACATTGTAATTTAATCATAAGCTAATAATTTACCAATTCTCCACTTCTGAGTAACAGAAAGCCATTGTGAGAAGAGCAATTTTCAGCTCTACTTGTGCCTTCATCGAGGCTATAAAAACTTTTCACAAAAGACCACAAGAAAACCAGTGAGGTGATCACACACAATAGGAGAGCTGAAGTTATCAATAGAGTAATTTACAATAATTGTATTTGCAAATTGAACATCATTACAATAACAATAACTATAAAATCCCAAAAAGATACTTGATGCTCTTGAGTAATTACATGCAATTAATTTGTATCTAATTCCAGACTCTGGCACGCTCTAGCCTAGCCTTTCTCAGAAATACTTGCTGGCAATGAAAAAATAAGAAGCTGCCCAGGCCACCTCTGCTGGGAAAGCTTTCTGTTGTGCAAGAAGGGTTCAGATTTGGCAAAGAGAAGCAGTGCATCTGCAGGGAAACCTCTGAAGGATCCCAGTTTGTCCCTTGGACACGTGATAACAGCATTTATGAGATTATTCCAGCCCAGGTCCTTGGCTCCACCTTCTCACAGCCCTCCTGCTGGCTCGTGCTGAGCTGTGCCCCCACAGCAGCCTGGACACAATTATTTGGCACTGGCCAAACCAAGACAGGGAGGAGAAGACCTTCTGCAATCTTAGCTAATATTTTCCTTTCCCACACTGGTGAGTGAGGAGCAGGAGAATTTGAGCCTCCTCTTCCCAAATGGAGGAATGTTTGTTACCAAATAGTTTATACTCCCACATCTTAATTGAAGAAAGGAACTGAGAATTATTTCTGGACCATAGCTCTGCTCTTGGCTAGTTCTAGGGAGGTTTGTCTAGACCTCCAGAGACAAAGGAAACTAAGCAAACAAAACAGAGGGAGAAAGGAAGAGTGTGGGGACTTTGGAGAATGCAAAGATTTCAGAGTCCAAAAGTAAGAACACATCAAAATGCAAGGGCTTGGTTTTATGAGCATATATTTCTGACAAATATATATTATTCATCATTAATCTATATGTCTTGGCCCACAGTTCTATGTTATATCTCACTATGGATATTGATTTTCATGTACTTTGCTCTGCACATGTTCAGTTTCAATTTTTAAAGGATGGAGGGGATTGAGGCAGAGAACAGCGAAATGAGAAATGGGTAACAGACATTTTCACTGCTTTGCTTCATGATACAGTGACCTAGTGATGGCTGAGATGATCATCCATTAGTATACACTGATTTTTAAAAAAAAATCAACCACTATCCGACACAAGGAAAAGTTATGTGTCTCTGTGAGCAGACAAACATTCCAGGTGTACCAGTGGACTGGTTTGGTTGGTTTTGGGAGTACAAGAAGGTGTGATGAAAATCTATACTGACCTAGAGAGATGTTGGAAGAGAGGGATTTCTGCCCTAAACTCCTGCTAGGAGGGAAAGGGAATCCCCTGGGGCACAAAGGATGGAGGCTGCAGTGCCCAGAGTGTGTCAGGGCCCTGGGCAGGGCAGTGTGCAGGCAGCTGCCTGTCCTTGCTCCCCGTGAGCATTTCAACATGAAAGCTGTGTGCTGCAAGATCCAAAATCGAGAGCATCCCTTGTTGTTTGCTGCTGTTATAAAGCAGCCCCTGCTTTTCCTCTTGGGCAAGAGAGTGTGTGTACCTGTGTGTGTACACCTATATGAAAATAACACACATGGAGAGGTAAGCAGATCATATAAATAAAACCAGTACCATACACAAGGCTGGCTTTGATGTCAACGCGGTGAAACAACGCGTTTTATTTGGAGTAGCTGGTGAATAAACATTGTTGCAGGCATCAAATAACAAGCGAACTTGAAACTCCTGGGCGCTGCAGCTCTGTATAATTAGGTCAGTGTTAGAGCTAAGGGGAGGAGGAGCCAGCCCTGAATGATGCAAAATCCTGAACCTTTCAATTAGAAAGCTTTTTTTTCTGTGAGGTAACTGAGCATCACCTCTGTCTGATGTTGAGGGAGGTCTGTTCAATGCTTAAAGTTTTTCTGGAGGGATCTGTAAAAGACAAAGCTGTGACCTGCTGTTCTCTGCTTGCTTGGAGTAAACCATCCAAAAGCACTCCAGATGTAGAAATGATTGCCTGAGTGGAAGAAATGGTGGGTAGGGGGTAAATCTACCTGGAACAGAGAGCAGATAACTGCAGCAGAGCATCATTTAAAATTTTTTACATTTTAGCATATGCATCAGATGCTCCTGGGAAGGGTGACACTCAGAAAAGAAGTTGTAATCATTTGTTTTGGAAATTAAGTTCTGTGTTAAAGAACACATGTGCCTTGGGACTTGTAGCTCTAACAGCTACTTAAGTTTCAGTAAACGGAGTGAACAAACGAACTGAGTGAAAATGAGAAGAAAGCTTCTGACTCACATCCTCTCTCTCCTGACTGTAATAAGAAATGTCTTGAAAGCAAAATGTATTATTTTATGTTATCAATAAACTCCCCATAGAGTTTATGAGAGAGTTATTTAGCTCCATCTGAACGTTAAGGAGGGGTTGGGGACAACAAAAGGCAATTTTTTGAGATGTTTTAAAAATTTGGTTGTGTGCATATCAGAATGAAGCTGTGCTAAAATGAAACCAAGTATAACCTGAGAGAACATTAATGATAGCTGCGTGACTAGGGAACTAACTTGGCAGGTCAGAGACCCAGACAAGAATCCCCAAACTACTTGCAAAAACCCCTTTGTCTCGAAATTCATACCTTTTGGCAAAAAGCTGTGATTTTGACAAGGCAGCTCTTTTCAGCAGAGGCATTTTAACCAGCTCACCAGCATGCTAAATCCCCCTCTTCTCATTCTGCACTTGACTTCCTCCGGTGTTTTGGGTTGCAGTGCCAGAACAGCAGCAATCAATAGCCCAGAAAATTGTAGCATTGCATGTCGCTGTAATGACTGGAACGCTGGTATCTGTGTTGGCTTCTTATCTGGCTGTGCTGATGCCTCCAGATTGGAAAAGAGGGGCCCTTGCAACAAAGCTCCTCTGAAATTATCCTCCCAACGTGTGCATGAGGCAGCTGGGAACCTTGTGATAACAAGCAAGTCAATCTTCACTTGCTCATTGTCTCCGTTCAGGTGAGTCTATCACCTGCCCAGAGGATTTGGCAGAGGAGCTTTCCTGCCCTTGGCTCTGGAAAAGGGGCTAAGAGGGACAGGGTTCTTCTTCTGGGTTAGGAAACTATTACTCCACATTGTCTGAGGGGTTTTTAAGTCCCATCCATTTCTTCAGTGAGATGGAAAATATTGAAATGCGATTACCTGGAGATTACAGTGAAATGTGAATATGTGTGAAATGCACAAGGGCTGTGTTCACTGTGGCTCCTTGTATTTTCCTGGCAGTTCTTGCACATACAATGGGGTTTATGGTGGAATTCTCTCTCTGAATAAGATCTCACCACATCTCTGTCCCCTGAACTACTGTATTCCCTGGTTTCTAATTCTGTAATATCCAAAAAGTGTGGTAAATTGTGCTGCTAATCTCCCAGAGATTAGATGTCATAAAGCTCTTGTGGATGCACTGCACAGGGTATGGGGGAAAGAGGCTCCAGCTCAGCTGGGTTCAGGAAGGTTACTTATCAGGAGAAGCGAATTTTCTGTGAGGAAAACAGGGAATTTGATGGGACAAGGAAAATAGTTGGGTTTTTTGCAGTATTGTGAAATTTATGTGAGCACACAAAGGGCAGCAAATGCACAGAGAAGGCTGTTTAGGGGATTCTTGGTGGAATAGAGGAATGCCACTTATCACTGTGGGTTAGTAGAGGACATAGCAAAAGGGACATTGTTTAAGGGATTCTTTGTTCTTCCTCTCTTCTCATTCCCCTCAGGTTTTGTGAGTGATGAGAAAGGTATTCTGATAAACTTAATGGGAAGAGAGAGAGAAACCTGATTTATTTGCTTTTCATGCTGCTCTGAGAAGTGTTTTGTGATGGTTGAATAGGTTAAATGGTAGAAGTCCTTACAATTACTCTCCTTTGCCTTGTGCTCTCCAAAGTTCTGGGGAAGGAGCAGATCTGGTGCTCAGTGTCCCTGTCTCTGACAGGTCTCTGGAGGAGGTGCAGTCTGTGCTTTAACTACTGTTCTGTACTTTTCAGGAGTAAAATCCCCTTCAGTGTAAACCCAGGCCAAGGTTCTGGGCTTCCTTCAGTGGCAGAGATGGAAGGTGTCTCTAATCAAACCCCCAAACTGTGTTGTGTGTGTGTTTTCCCATTCCCTGCCGGGGTCAAGTCTCTTCTAGAGCTTGCAGTGGATGCCTGTGGGCTGAGGACATCACCCATGGTGTGATGTCACCAGGGCAACCCTCCTAGAGCTAGAATGAGAATCTGGTGAGATCACATTAAATCATATGTCATGCTTTCAATAAAGCACATTTTCTTTACCCCGAGTTTGTCTCTGGCGATGACAATGAATTCCTTTGATACAAATGAAGAAGGAGCAACTTCTGCTGAACACTTTTGTAGGAGCTGTTTTTTCTTCTTCTATTTCTCTTTTATTTTGCAGGAATCCCTCCTGTGTGTGCTGCCCCCATTACAGACAGAACTCTTCATCCAGCATGGTTGAGACACAGCATTTTAAAGCCTGCAATCGGTGTTTTTTCTCTTCAAGAGGGTGTTAAGAGAAGGTTGCAATTATACATACATTTTAATATGTAACCCTCTATTGTAAACAATTCACTCTTAATACGTCTGGCTTTTGTTTGCCATGAAGTTATACATTATATCTGGATAAATGATTCACTTGGCTCTGTAGTAGTTTCTCCATATAGGTACAATCTCACTCCAGTCATCCTAGATTATTTTTTAACATAATCTAATTTAAAAAGAAAACCTCCTCCATGTTTATAAAAATATTATTTGTTCCTGGCTTTCATACATATATTTGGAGGAAAGAAATGAGTGATACTGAATAATGACTAGCACTCAGTCTCTCTAACCACAAATTATGCACCTCTATTTGCAATTTATTCTAAATGTTCATTGTTGTTGGGGTTTCTCTTTGTGTGTTCTCTCATCTTGCCATGCAGATTCATGTTCATAGCTCCCCTGAATCCATATGCAGAAACACAAGTAAGTGCCTGAGCTGGATTGTGGTGTGTGAGCTGCTCTAAAGGCACAGCCACTTCTGTGGTTGCTGTGAGATTGGGTTTAGGCACAAAAAACCAGTGGGTGGAGAAAGACAAAGACCAACTATTTATTGCATCACCCCAGCACGACCTAGTCCATACAGAAATGGGGGCATAAGTATCTGCTGTTGATATTGGAGCAAAGCAGAAACAGGGAGGAGTTGTCTCTGTGCTGCCTCAGAATGGAATATTTTCCTCCCTCTTCTTTCTTGGGGTGTGTCCTTGGGATACCATCCAGCCCTGTGAGGGAGAACACACAATAAATAAATAACAAATATTTCTGTAGCATAAACGCAGATGCTTATCTGAATGAGATCCCTCTTGCAACAAGTTTATCATGTGGCAAAGCAGGAGAGCAACCTCTGGATGGAAACACTGGAAAACATTTCTCTTCCCACCAGAGGAAAGCTGAAGATGCTCTGAATGCCAGGCTAGGATAATGACAGCAAAGGGCTGTGGGGGGTTATCCCACTCAACACAAGCTGGATGTGTTTCCTCAGTGTTTGATGAGTGCTCCAAAAACAGTGCTCTCAGTGTCCCCACAGAGACAGCAAAGAAATGGAGATAAACCCTCCCTGGCTTTTGTACTCCTGCATTTTTGTCACTGGTGATGGCGAAATGGGAAAATGGCAATCAAAAAGTTGAAGTTTCTTGCTGAGGATGCAGAGAAAGGCACTGAGGCCACAGAAATAGGTTTTAGTTTGCTTAGTTAGAGAAGAGCACAGTTTCTATTCCCATAGGTTTTTCTTTCATGGACTGTAGAAATAAATGTGCTTTAAGAAGTCAGCTCCTTGGACATCCCTGGGTTGGATCATGCAGACAGATGGTCCTGAATACCTTCACATTCAAGTGTCTGCACCCATGATTTCTTGATTTGTGGAGCAACTGCTCCAGAGAAGATCCAAGCTGTGTGAGAGGAAGAGGAACAGCACCAGGCAAAATCCTGTCTCCCCCAAAATCAAGGGTAGCATTCCTCAGATAACATCTCCCACTAGCACAGCCTCCCACCTTCCCTGTTCCCCCAGGAGTAACATTGTGAACTATGAAATAAATCTGTTCTGCTTAATCAGAACTAATAAATCAGTTCTGATGTTCTCTGGTCAGCCATAGATCTAATACCTCCAGAACCAGGAACTCTGAATACAGAGGTTTATCAGTCATGAAGAGGGAAATGCAGCTCTTTCTTCCCAGACAGTGCAAAAGACCATTTTTTCAATGTTAACTCCCTATGTCGAGGTTTAGCAAAGGTATTAATTAACTTTAATAGACACTTCATGCATGGTTACTAATCTACTTTCTCTTCTTTCTAAGCAAGATAAATAATGCTTTCCAACTCTAGCCTCTCAGAAGATTGCAGGCCCAACACAATCTTATGAAATGGAGAGGACTGTCTCTATTTTTTACCCAGCAGTAATGTATAATGCACTGAAGTCCAAAGCCAAGTTAGCTGATGGCATGGAAATGGCAGGCAATACATTGCATTAATGATCACCACCAGCTCCAGAGTTAAGCAATTCCAGCGTGGAAAGACTCCAGGCAGCTCTGGAGTCCAAATGAGGAGTTTGTCAGCTTGGGAAATACAAGCATGAGAGTTTATGGGACTGAGATGACCTTTCATGTGAGCAGAGTGTGGTTAGGAGATGAGTGTGCAGGCTCTGGGTTGCCTTTATCTCCCATCTGACTTCCCTGCTGAGGAACATCAGCCTACTGTAGACTCTGCCCTGATGCTCCTGTGGCTCAAGCTAAAGAGCCAAGGTTTCAGCTGATTTGAGACTGTCATAGGTGGATGAGAGGAATGCTAAGATGCTATTTGGGGTCAAAAAGAAAAGGAAAAGGAGCCCATAGAGCTAAAGACCTGCACTTCACTGGCACTAGAGCTGAGAACACACAGGTGTGCCCAAGCAGAAGGTGTGAGGATAGGGAAACAAATCCCAGAATTAGTGGCTTCAAAAAGACCCAGGGCAGAAAAGTGACTTAAACACAGCCACAGAACCATGGACAGGAATTCTGAGTGCAGCTTCCTGGTGTGCTAAACTGAGACAGTCTCCTCATGAGAATTTTCAAAATGTACCGAAAATTTTCTATTCTTAAACAAAGGGAAAAAATATTGCAAACCAAATTAAGATGTTTGTTCTTTAACTTATATGTTAAATACATTAAAAATGAACCTTTCAGTATTTATTTTCACTGGGAAAATGGGTAAATCAGGTATGGCTGTGATGGTGAGTGACAAATCAGGAGCACTAACCCAGCTTCTTCCCCTGCCAGTCTGGTTCAGTGAGAGCAACATGGGGCTTTGCATTTCTGAAAGTGAAGCCACTTATTTGGGAGAGTTGAATAAACAAGTTTACCAGCATCTGTGCCTGGAGTTCCTCCCTCTAAGGCCCATGCACATTCTTACTCTGCTTTTCATAGCCCCAACAGATAAAATGAACTGTAATTACACCTCAAAGATGTTTCTTCCCTCTTGTGGATGCTCTGTTAGGCAGCAAGCCCTAACAGCCTGGCTCCTCACCATGTTACTCCAGTATTACACTTTGACATAGTCCATTGGACCAGTGGTCTCAGGAATTGGAGTAATGGAACAAAATTATTTCATCACTGGATATGAAAATTTTTTCAACTCCCTTATGCTGCTGTCAACTGAGTTGTTGCCTCCAGTCTAGTTGTTTCCATTTTCTGAAGACATCCAAAAATCCTCTGCAGTTTGGTTTTTTGGTTTTTTTTTCCTCTGCTTTCAGGCATATTTCATAGAATGGTTTGGGTTGGAAGAGACTGTAAAGATCACCTAGTTCCAATCCCATCTCAATTTCATTTGTTGAAATTGAGAACATGTCAAAATTCTCTCCTGAGGTGGGAACCCTGAAGGATTCATTTCCTGAAAAGTTCAGCTGTACTAATCACAATCAGACACTACCCATTGTAACAGGTCCTCCTGGGCTTGTAGAATTCTCAAAAATCTCACTTCCCATCTCCTATGATAATATTATCTTGATGGTGGCTTTGAGTCATTTTTGTGGATATTTTACATGGCATCTACTGACTTTCCTCCTGCATTGCAGGGCCTCAACCAAAGTCCAGTGAGAGATTTTCCACTCTCTTCAAAAAGAGCAAGATAAGGCACTTGAAAAGATCATTCATTTAGAGAAAATAAGTTCCCTTTGCAAGTACTTGCACGCTGCTGGGCTTGAATCTTTGCTAAAGGGGTTGCAGGCTCTATAGTGCATGTGTGAGTCATGCTGGTGAATCAGAGTTTTCCCTGGTTTTCAAACTGTGGTTTTCTTTGTAATAAAGCATACATTGTATTTTCACAGCCAAAGCTCCACCATCACATCCCTTTCACAGATGTACACCCTAAATGGGAGAAGCTATCCGTGGGCTTAAGTATCTCACCCAAATAAAAGGGGAATTACCAGAATTATACACTTTTTTTCATTTGCTTGTTTCCAAATTGGGTCTTTTTTTTTTTAAGGTGCAACATCAGTTTCTTGCAAAGAGTTTCAAAATACAAGAACAGTTAAACTGCTGGGTATTTTGGGCAGGAGTCAGGCATCTCTGTCAGCTAAGTTACCTTCTGTAAATCTAACTTCTCTGGGGAAAAAATGCACCCATTTTTCCAGGGAGTAACTCACTTCTGCTTTGTGATGAATGTTGTTTTCAAAGAAAAACATATGATATCCTGCATGGAACTAATTATCTGGTATTTTGGTGTTCTGTCCTCATCCCTCTCTCTACAATATTAATCCTCTAGGCATTTCTGTCGTGGAAGTTGTCGTGAAACTGTACAAACAAATGCTATTCAGGATGTTGGGCTCAGGTCCCTGGTAGGTGTAAATCAGCCCTGACTGGAGTGTATTTATATTGCTATCTAGCTCCTGGAAATCCAGACTGTTCTCATCTTCTTTGGCCTTTCCCAAGATGACCTGAGACCTGCTCTCAGAGGAAGTGTGAAGCCATGGACCCTCCAGAGACTCATGCACTGATGGGAGATGAACCAGATTTACCTCTAGGTCCTTTCACTGATGGCCATTGTGACACATCAAGTTGTTGGCAGCACAGAATTAGATCACACCAGATTAAATTTTTTTTAAAAAGACCCAATTGCCTTAATCATTAGCAAGAAAAAGGAGAACAGAAATAGAGGAGAGAAAGATCTGAAAAGACTTTTGAACAACAGTTTTTAGGGTGTTTGATTTACTATTCAAGTGTGCACAGCTGCTGCTCGGGGGGAAAACGGCACCATGCCAAGAAGGAGAGACAAGGGTAGAACAGTAATGAGAGAGGAGAAGATTGTTTGCAGACTGGACTATTAAATGAGCTTGGAAAAAGGTCCCCTCAATTCCCTTTCCATAAAAAATTGCCTGCTTCAATGCCCCAGTAGCTCACAGGTATGCCACTGAAGCATTGTTGATGCCATGAGCTGATGGCAGGGCCAGAATCCACCCTTCATCCCTCCACTCTGGTTTTCCTCAGAGGCAACATCAGCTGCAATAAAAGCTCCCTTATTGGTAGCATCTCCCTTGTGCTCTCCCTCTCACATGTTCAAACAATCAGCTCGAGTGGGAGATATATAATTATTCATTTTAGTGAAACAGCAGCAGTCAACACTGCCCATCCACAGCAATTCCAGCTCTTGGTGTGGCAGCAGCACCATCACACAGGGAGCCATAAAGCTCCAGCACCCGAAATCTGATGGGAGCAGTCCAGGTACAGATCAGAAACCCTTGCCAAAACTGATCAAAGCAGGCACTTCCTTACTTTCCAACATGGTGAAGGATGTCTCCCTTTGGACCCAGAGGTTTGTCATCATTCTAGCCCTGCTGTGCTTGTACAGACACTGATTGAGTCTCTCGTAATAGCATTGATTGTGTCACTCAGGTGACACTCCTACCACAGGGCCCTTCATCCTGCTGCTCTGCCATGGGCACCTGACGTTTTTCTCTGCTTCCTCTGATGCTATTTTTGTTGTTCCTTGGCTTTGCTCATGTTTTGCACTGCCAGAAGGTTTCAACACCACCCTGCTCTTGCTGTAAGGTACAAAGGCACAAGCAGAAGGGGCAGGTGCCTTTCAGGGAAGATTTGATCCAGATTTTCATGTGCTCCACACTGACCAGTGCTCAGCAAGGGTTTGTGTTACTGCTTTGGATTACTTTGTTTATGAGAATCTCGCTTTTGGTGATTAATGCCTGTGCATTGTACAAGAGTGG
This sequence comes from Pycnonotus jocosus, assembly GCA_013400435.1. Classification (NCBI taxonomy): domain Eukaryota; kingdom Metazoa; phylum Chordata; class Aves; order Passeriformes; family Pycnonotidae; genus Pycnonotus; species Pycnonotus jocosus. The sequence continues at coordinate 23,771 of VWYP01015304.1, forward strand.
CTTCAAATTTCCCTTTGAAACACGGCTCTGGAAACCCTGCCAGATGATATTTCTTCCCAGGCAAACAGTTCCTTTTCTATGGAAAATGGGAATGCTTTGTTGGTTGCAAAAGACCCCAGTATGGTACAAATTATCATCTTATTTACAAACACAGCCTCTTTGTTCCAGTAAGAGGTAAGAATACACTGTTCAAACTCTGGACTGTTTAAACTTACCATAAACTAGGCAGGCACTGCCCTCCCAAGTGACCAGTTCAGATGATTCACCAAACCAGCTATTGAATTCCACAGTGAGGGCTCTGGACACAACATCTGCTTCTGCCTAGGCTCTGCTGGTCACAGCCTTCTGATCTCCCAGCACTCACTTGGGAACAGGCTGTGGATGAGCTGGAACTACTTCAGTCTGATTTAACAAGATATGGGCTTTTTTCATTCCCTCCCTGTGGTATGGTCACAATTTCTTTTACCTTTTAGAAAAGAAAATGTTTTAAGGAGACATTTATTTAATTCCTAGTCCTATTGGATTTTTGAGATTCAATTTATTGTGCTCAGTGGTCATGACAAACACATTGTATCCAAGTGCAGGGAGAGTTATTTGAATGCAGATTGACACGAAGGAAAAATTTTCAGACGAGCTTATGTGAGTAAGGTGTACAAATCCCATTGACTTTGAAGTTTCTACCTAATATCTTTCTAATGATCTTAAGAGTCCAGTTGTCTGGTTTACTAATTATGAAACCAATTTTCAAAAGTGTCTGTCAGACTTTTTCTAGTGGGACTTAAATTCTTAAGTCACTAAAGAACTGCAGCCTGTCTGTTAGTGGGAGCCTTGGCTTTAATTGAACTTAAAAACACATCAATGTGATTAACAGACAGGTAATCCAAGAAACTGTGTGTCAGAACCTTGATTTCATCCAGCTGTCTGCTCAGGTGTGTGTCTAGGTGGTCTGTGGGCTCACAGCCCAAAACATGTCACCTATTATCTTACTTCCATCCAAATCACTCTGCTGTGGTCTCATCATCATCATCATCTTTCTCACACTTTGTATATTCATTTGTTTAAGTTGCTGAATACTGTTTAAACTTAATTCCTTGTCTATGAAGATATTACCATGATAAAACTTTGCTTTTCTTTGCCACTGTTCTACAAGCACTAGAAGATACTCCTGAGCTTTTATTCTAAGTGCTTTCAAAAAATCCACATAAAGCAAGGCCCTTTAGCCTCACTTCCTTTTGAAGATCATTGCTTGGTGTAATATTGGCTACCATTTGCAAATTTTACACATTTTCATGCAGAATATTGTTTGATTTGATTTGATTTCATTCTGTCTTGCTCTTCTCGAGTGACTCCTTTTCTTGGAAGCTGTACAAATTAAAATCCCACTTTGTCACTTGCAGAGTGTAGCAGGATCAATGGTTAAGTGTGTCCTTGAAATCAAATCTCTTGAGATTTTTACCCACTAACGTTGTTCCTACAGAGATCCCTCGAATTTCTTCAGATATTCGTGCCAGTGCTTGAGTAGATGCAGTTTTTGGCTGACTCATCCATGGTAAAATACCCCTAAAGCCCCAAACTGCTCCTTGCTGTGATGGTTCTGATTCTGGGGCAGTTTGACTACAGATGGTTTAGAGCAAGGTAGCCTTTTTTTTTTTTTTCCTTTTTTTTTCTTTTTTTCTTGCTTAAAAACATTCTGTGTAGATGCCTCTGTGCTGCAATCAATGTGTGGTCATTTGGCTGGTTATCCTTTCCAATAGAGCAATTCTGTTAGTCTGACTGATCTACTGATTTCAGATAGCCAACATGACATTAAAGGGCGAGTCTCTTTGTGAGGTCGTCATTCTATATTTGAGATTTAGAAAAGAAACAGTCTTCTTAGTGAAAATGGTGGTTTTGGACTTGATTTTCTTTCCATTTCCAGTGTGACACCTTCTTTTTTTCTAATTTGTATAAATAGTATAACAGACTGGAGGCGAATTTTGATCCCTGTTTTGGTGTTTCAATCAAAAGCACAGGCAGGTGTTCATTATTTTATATATATAATCCTGGCCACACACACACACACATGCACACCCTTCCCCAACATAAACTGATATTTACATAAGGGATTTCCTGGGGTCACAGTTGCTTTCCTCAGAAGTTACTCATCTTCCTTTTTTATATGCTTACAGGTAATTACAGACAACATTATCTTCTTTGAAAATTCCCTGAATTCTTGGAAATTAACTGGTAACCAGTAGAGCCTTCTCCTTTTCTGTAGCATTGATATCAAATTCATCAGAACAATCCAAACACTGATTAAGACAAAGTATTAGCTGATTTTGGTTGAATCATCCTTTGTTTTTATCCCTTTCCTATCCGGTATCTCAATCTCATAATTGTTTTTAAATGTCACACATGGTACCAGAACTGAAACACTGTTTGAAATAAAACATGACCAATTATTTGCTTATTTACTACTAAATGAACATTGTCAAATTAAAACATTATTTTCCACACATAGTAAAGTCGAAGGGAAAGAAAACTAAGGGAAATTGTCCGAACTCCATTTCTGCAGGGATTTCTGAAAGGAAATTACTTCAAATTACATGAAATATGCATATTTTTTTTCCAACAAAAGACACAAAGACATTCCATGAGGTAGGAAGTGTTGTTAGTATGCAGCAATAGAGCTGAGCATGTCCTTTCATCTGTGATTTCCTACTGGTTTACCAATTCTTTGTTTTGGAACTGGGTTCATTTCAAAGCTTTTCTGCAAAGATTTGGGTTCTTCAGCCTGTGGACCAGCCCCACAGCAGCCTGTGGGAGAAATATTGTGGAAAATATTTGGACTAAATAAATGGACTAAATAGTTTATTTGCTCGCCACAAAGCAGAAAAGGATAGTTGACATCTAGATATCTCCCTGCAGGATTCTGGATATAGCTGAAGCTTGAAAATGAAGGAAAAAACCACCAGTCTTGCAAGTTATCAAAAATTTTAATCCCAGTCATGCAGATCCATATGAAATACCACAACTAGAATGATCTGCACTGGATTCAGGTGAACTTCCCAAATAAAGCCTTGCAAGGACCAAATTGTGAAAACTTTTTTTGACTATCCAGGCTGAATGAACCAGTCAGCTGAGCTCTCCTTGGGACAGCTGTGAAGCCATAAAACACACCCCAATGGTTTCCAGGGGCAGGCAGAATTGCAGTGGGACTTCTCGAAGTGCTTCAATTCATCTGAGCTCACCAACAGCCCTTGTATAAGGGAGCATGAAGCTATTAAAGGGAGTTTAATAGTGTAGAAGTGAACCCTACATTAAACCAGAGAGCAGCCACATACTCCTACTCCATTGCAACTCCTTCCCTACATAATAGGTATCATTCTCTGTGTAGGAAAACCCTTCCCATAAATGCTGTTAATCTCATTCTAGCCATACCTTTGTAAATACAATGACACGGTCAATGGTCCCTCTGAGACCACATTTCCCAATAATGAGGGAAATGGTATTTACAGGAAGGACTTAAATATTTCTTTTGTACTGGAGCATGCATTTTTGCATGTAGTGTATGAAGCCCCTAATACAACTATGACTAATGTACCCATCTAATTAAATTTTTACAGCATTCCACCGTGTCAATGTCAAATATTTGCATCCAGTCACCCTCCTCATAACACTGTCAAATAAACTTCTGCTTTTTATATCTGGTGTCTGCTTCCCTCCTTCCTCAGCATGTGAAATCAAGGCACCATCATCATCCTCATGAAGACAGGAAAACTGTCCCCTGCTTCCTCTTGTCCCAGCAGTGACCCCATAGCTCTAAACTTGCCATTTCAGATATGCTGTTCTGCAGGAGGATCCCGTGCACTGTTATTCAATGCAAAGATTAGAATTGGGAGTTGTGAGATTACATGAATTTGCAAACAAAAGGAAACAAAACATGCATAAAAACTTTATTTGTTTCATTTGCCGTTTTCCCTGCAGAAAAGTGAGGCTTTCCCACTAACCAGATAGCTGCTTGGAAACAGTTTGGGCACAGATAAAACAGGAAAACAACAAGCTTAAGGCTGGTAACTGTTAGAACATCAAAGCCAGGTGAAAAGGTCCATAAGGCACCTCTAGGTTATATCCTTCTAAATTACAAAAAGGTTTATGTTTGGGGATAAAGTGGGATTACTCCCCAAAATCAGATATCACCAGAAAAATACAGACATTGTTTAGGTCAGTCTGTTTAATCTTCCCTTACAACACAGGCAGGTCATCATGCTATCTCCCTGAATCCCTAGGTAAGCACTAAGTTGTTGCCTTTAATTATTCTGCAAGTTATAGTTTAAATGCAGTGGCCTGACATCTCAATTAGGTATGCAAGATAAGATCCCAATAAACGATTTCCCAAGTCTAATATTCTGCAGTGGGGCCTTCTGGGGTGCCAACACAATGGGTGCTCTCCTGGCCATGCAGCAGAGGCAAACAGGGCCACTCACAGGGCTCTGTTGTAAAGGAGCACTGCATAGTGCTTTAATCCCTTAGTTTAAGTGCTTTTTCTTTGAACAGGTTCTAGAAAAGAACCCTTCATTTATACCATGAGGAACAGGCTGGGGCCAAGCCTGTTAGCTGCCTCACAGCTGTAGATATGGCTGGATCCACACGACAATAAAACATTGCTTGGGGGAGTTTATCAATCAACTGCAAATGAGCATTTTGAGTTCAAAAGTTTCTTCAGCATCAGATTTTCAGCAATGAGTAAACCAAGAGGAAAACTAGGAGTTCTAGTGGTGCCCATTCCCTTCTCCTCATGGAGAAAATCACAGACCAGGTTTTGGTACAGGTTTGAGCTCTATGCCTCAAGGTTTGTGTTTTGTTTTTAGAGAATTTAGGACATTTCTTTCTTTCAAAAACTGTTGAACCTTTGATACTTACAAGAAAACCACCAAGCAGTGATAAAGACAAAGTGTATGATGGGACTTCTCATAGGAGAAATTGGGAAAAATGTAATCCAAGAAATTATTGCAAACAAGTCAAGCTTGTTCTGAGGAGACTGAAGTATTTTTTCCCTTAATGACAAAATAAGGTTTAGGTTATGTGAAAAGAGATTAAGATGCATTAAAATAGTTCCTAAATTCAGGGTGCTGAATAATCCTGGCTTTGGTGCCTAGGTTTGCAGGTGAAGTGTCTGCAAAATGCTTGGAGCCCAAGAATGGGATTCACACAGATGAGGACAGCAGGGCACTGCCTAAGTGGTCTTACAGGGAAAGACAAGTAAAGATCCATATTTTAAAAAGATTTAGGGGCCTTCCTCAGGACCAAGCAGAGAGCTTTCCTTTTTCAAAGAATCCTGGTTGTGTAACTTCCACTGACTTTTGAAACCTGAATCTTTCCCCTAAAAGTGGAGGAAGGAAAGCTCTGCTCTGCTCTGTAATGCAGCAGTAGGGAAGGTAGAAGCAGCCTGGGATGCTGAGAGCACCACTTTCCTCCTGACCTCCTCCTCAAGGCGTGCAAACCCACAGCTCTCACCTTACCCTGATGAGATTTGTCCCTACACCATGGTAGGACTCGAGTCATTTACTGCCCTCCCCATGGAAAGTGCTCCCCTCCACACAGAGCACTGCAGCCTGCAGAGAGGAGGAAACCCGTGCCAGGACCCCAGCAGGTTTTAGCTTGCTCCAAGATAAGGAGGGGGAAGCACAGAGGATCTAAACCAGCGCATGAAAAACCCAAATGCCACCTAAATTCCGCATTTGGTGATTAAGTCGTTGGGAGAGAGAACCCGCATTGCCGTGTCAGTGGGTGAGCACTAAGCTGGTTCAAACAAACAAGTGCTTTTCAGCAGGGGCTTACTCATAAAAAATTTCATATCTCATTAACCAGTTGATTCTGCAAACCTCCCCCACCCGTTAATTTTTTTTCCCCCATCTCTTTCCCTTGGCATGCTTCCTATTTCTCACAGCAGCAGCTGCACACAGTTGAATAGTAAATCAAACACCCTAAAAACTGTTGTTTTAATACAATGTCTAAGATTTCCCAATTCTCTTTTCGCCCCTTATTTTTCTTGATAACCATTCTGGCTCATCTTTGTCTGGTAGTAAAATAACTAAATCTGGTAGCAAAAGCCTGACCTGTATTTTTATTTTTTGTAGAAATTATTGGGTAGGTTAGTAAGTGAAAAGCAAGTAATCCACAAGCAGTTTAGATAAGAGGATATTACAGGCTTGTGTTGTTAAGTGGTATTAAATACATTTTTTAAATTACATTTCAGTAGCAAATGACTTTTCTCATCAGACTCTCTTGTGGCAGAGCTATTTCTTTCTTCATCGTGGTTATAAGTCTTTGGAGAAATCAGTGTTTGCATCCCCCGCAGCCTTCATTTCATCCTCTCCCTGGGCTGTGCCATCTGGCAGTGTCATCTCTCTCTAAGTCTTCAGGTGCCTCTGTTGGCCTGAAAAGCCTTCTGAAAGCAGCCTGAGTTCACCACGTCTGAAGAGACCTCCTCTCCAGGACAAAAGCACCTTCAAGAGTTCCTGGAGGTGTTTGGAAGATTTCCAGCCCAAGGTGCAGCATCAGAGGTGGCTTCCTGGAGTGAGGAAGGGTGAATGAATCTCCCCTGGCAAGGCTGCAGCTCTTTGAAGCAGATTGCTCAGAGTAATCAAATGCTCAATCTGCTGAAGGAGTTATTGAACTTTTGTTATCTCTGTACAACTTGGCTTGTCATGTGTGGGATGTGCAACTCCTGGGTCGGTGCTCACGTCCCTGATTACACACAACACTGGGGCTTTTTTCAGTTTTGGTTTTAATCTGGGCTGTGCAGGGGAGCCAGCCAATGGTAAACCCATCTCAGTGACAAGCTGTCTGTTATGAGTTAGGAGGGGAGCTGTTTGGATTACGCCTGCGATGTGCAAACCGCAGATGACGCTCTGCTCACTGCCAGGGACACCACCAGAGCACCAGTGGGGGAAATGTCCTTCCCTAAAAAGCAGCCTCTGTGTTCTCTTCTCCTGTGAGAAGGGACTGTGAACACTGCTGAAGGCAGAGGCAGGGCTGTGTACTCAGCAATCACGTCTTGTGCAAGCAACTTTTCCCAACAAACCTCCAAGAGCAGATTTCTTAATGGAGTCTCCATGCTGCTATCACTGAAGGCAAAGTCAAGACCACGTCCTTGACTCCAGCCATTCTGAGAAAAAAGAGAGATGACAAGACTGAGAGAGGGAACAGCAGCCTTGGAATGAGTCCTCACAGATTCTGCTGGCATCCCTCAGAGCTGAACATGGCCATGGCCACAGGGAGAGAGGGACTCCTGCCATTTGCCCCTGTAAGACAGTTCTGTTGAGGTTAGAAAGAGGTTCCCAGCACTCCCTGGAAGCAAAAATCTTCTGCATGATTGCTTGGAGTCCTCACTGTATTTCTGTATCCCTTAGTTGAAGCTGGGAACCCTTAAGGGGAGCTGGAGCAGCTCTGGGAACTGAAAGGAGATGTGGAAATGTATCTGAAACCTCCTGGCTGCCCACTTCTCTCTTTTCACAGAAAGGAATCTGGGGAAATCACTACTGCTATCTCTCTTTGTGCTCTTGCTCCCTTCTTGTGGGACATTGTGTTTCTTGTGGCTTTTGGTCTTTTGAAGCTGAGTTTGTTATACAGTCCTGGTGAGTGCTCTGTGGCTTGTGGTGGTGTGTAGGCGAAGAAAAAGGACAGAGCTGTGCCGAGGGCAGTTTGGGCTCTGTTGGTAGAACCTGCTGCTAAAATCAAAGCCTGTTTCCTAAGCCATCTTTAAAAACCACTCCAGCAAGCTCTGCTCCCTGCTGCTGGATGTCTCTGTCTTCTGAAAGCCACACCACCCGTGCTTGTCTTGGCAGATTCTCGCTCTCCTCCACCTTTCCCTGCTGAAGCCCCAACTCCAGAGCCTCCTCCCGTGGTCCCGTGCCTTGCACTGCTTTCTGCTGCTCTGGCAGCATGGCCAGCAATAAAAACGGGGTTGGGAAAGGTCTGCAGACCTTACTGGGCTAAATATCTGTTCTGTGGGACTGGGCTGACTGACCAGCCCTGAAGTACATGTGTTAACAGCATTCAGTGCTGGAGCCAGCATTAATGATTTGTGGACAGAGCAGGGTGCTCCAGCTAACCAGATTAATGCCTCACCTGGTACACAAACCCTGTGCAGCTGTACAAGTTGCACGCTGTCCCCAAAAGACTGTGACAACCACTCTAGGGCCATTACCACCTAACTAGCAAATAAATATTTGGGCACCCAGGCTCATTTGGAAATGTGGATTGTTTCCTGAGTGGCTGCAATGGTTCCTCTAGGTAAACACTAGCTCAGGGCACTGAGTTTTGACCCGGTGGACCTTGGCTGGCAGGCAGGAGTGTGTGCCCAGGCAGCGAGCCCCAGGCTGGCAGCAACGTCGTGTTTCATCACATAATGTGTCTCCCCCTTCCCACCCCACTCCTTCTTTCCTTTCCATTTCTCTCCAGAGGAGACAACAGTAATTTTCCAAGCAAGGAAGTAACAATATAAGTGTTTTAAAAATGCTTCTGAGTTTAAAATTAGAGTTTTTCAAATGAATCCTTAAGAAACTCCATACTGGGGCTCCTTTTCCAGAGATGTTAAATTTTGTTTTGCATTTAAGGGTTGTGTTTTGGTGGACAACTAACTTCTTCTTCCTGCTGCACAGGGCACGTCCATGTTGGCCCTCAAAGGCTCTTTCTCTATGCTCCAACTTTTTTTTTCATTTGAGTGCCTCCAAAGTGGAGGGAAAAAAATTAGGGGAATGGGGTAAGCATTATTCTCCCATTAGAAAGATGGATTTGGTGCTGAAGTTAAGGAACCAGACAAACCCAGAGGAATCTGAGCAAGGTTTGGGGTTCTGCCCCCCATAGTGCTCACCTCCCCCAGTTATGGCTTTGGTGACTCAAACCCCAGTCCCTGCAGATTGTCTGGTGACTACACTGACATCTGTGCCTGGTGTTGGAAGGTGTTCATGTTGTAGGATTCTCCAGCATAACAGATTTCTTTCTGCTGAAATATGCCTTTAAGCTGAAATCAGAGCTATATGAAATGGCTAAGCACTGTCCTTGTTTCTCTCTGTCCCTGGGGGAGGAAGGTTTATGCCAAAAGCAAAAAATTAAAAAAAAATGTAACCCCAAAACCTGAAGATGGTTTTGTTGGGACAGGTGATGTTCAGACATGATGGTCTTTTATATGGTCAGCACAAACTATATTTGAGACTCTGAAAACCAAGGCACTAGATTTGTATCACTAAACATGGAGATTTAGAGCTTCACTTTCAGAAGAGGTTTCAAAGATACCCAGAAAATCAGGAGCCTATTTTAGGCAATGTTAAGCCCTCACTGCTCTTCTGCGGTTTTTAAAAACTTTCCCATCTCCCCAAATTTGAAAACATTTTCTTCAAGTGCTGTCAAGCCAGAGCTACTCAGTAATGCTAAAATCCACTTGAAAGAATGTATTTAAAAATGAATACACTCAGAGATTATGCATGAATTCATATGCATGGATTCAAAGACATTGTCTCATAGACAACAGTGGAAGCACATTGAATCTCATATTGGGGAATCATTTCACAGCATTTTACTGTGTGTTTTAGCCCTATCTCTTTGCATCTTTATCAGAAGCCCATATATGTCATCATTCATCTCTCTCCTTGAAACAACAGAATTACAGAATTTGCTGAAAAGTGTTAATGTAAACTTTTTTTTCCTTTTCCCCCAGGTGATCCCTCTGGCTCTGGGAGGAGAAGAGACCTGTGTGGTGATCTGCCCTTTGAGGAAGGTGAAGGGTGCAGCTGGAATTCAAAACCATCTGGATTTGGGTTTTTTCAGGTTCTCTGCGGGCCTATGAAGGCACAAGAAATCTGGTGGATTAATCTGCTGTGGGGGGAACCCTTTGCCACAGATACCAGATACACAATTGTTCTCAGGATGTTTTTTGTTATGAGAATTTACTCTTTGCAGGGAAGGGGAAGCAGAGGGAGGGGGGCTTTGAGAAGGGGTAAGCACCAACTCCCATCAGAAAATTAAAGTCTTTGCAAATATCCTCTGCATCCCTGCACAGAAAGAGTTCTTGGGGAGATTTTTAAAAAATCAACAGCAAGAATCTCTTCTCCCCAGCAGTATTTCTTGATGATGACAGAGCCCCTCTTTCCCTTCCCCCCTTGCTATCAGCTGGCTAATCTGCCTGCACATTCTGACACACAGCTGCGAGAGATGAAAACTGTACTGTTGATAGATGAAACTTTGGATAAGATTACATGGTTTTGAATATCTTGATGACATATTTGTCTGAAAAGTCTTTTAGAGGACAGCCTAATATAAATGCACGGAAATGTTTCTAATGACTAGCATTTGTCTACGTACTTGGTTTGGAAGATTAACATTCACGTGTTCTTCGACTGTCATTTGCATTTGTATGTGGAGGCAAACTTTTCAATAATCACTTCTTCACGCTGAGAAGAGTTAACAATTTATTCAAAATACACAAGGCCAAATTAGTCCCTTCTGTGAGGCTGGGAGCTTTGGTGGAGCTGCACCAGTGGTGGGTTTGGCTCCGCTGCTCTCGGCAGCAGCCGCAGCTCCGTGCCCAGGAGACCTCGCCTGTGGGAATGACGAAAATCCCTCCCCAAGATAGCACAGCAAAAGGGTGGAAAAAAACCCACCACCCAAGGTCAGGACAACTGCATCTTTCATCTCTTTGGCTGCACTGAACTCCGGGTTGCTTTCTATTTTGTGCTGATAAATGAATGCAGTAAGAGGTTTTTTGTTGTTGTTTTTATTCTTATTTTCACAACAGTCAGTGGTGTGGTTGGACCTCCAGAGTCCCATTTGTCAGCTGGGGAGAGGGCAGAGAGCACCTGATTTTGACACATATTTCACATGAGCAGTCAGAGCAGGGCACCTGGGTGCTGTGAGTTCCTGCTCTTGCCTAAAATTTTCAGAACCTTAGGAGTTTTGTTGACACAATCACTTTGGACAATTGACCTTCAAGACTCTTGAACAAAAGAAGCATCCATTCCTAAAATATGGGAGTACCTGGTCCCATTCAGGTCATGGCAGGCAGGTATCTGTATCCCTCTACCTCAGTTTTGCTCTGATGCAACAAAGGTTGATGGAGGGGCTTCCTTGCTGAGAGTCAGGAAGGACTTTGGTGGACCATGTATTAACATGTACCTTTACATCACCCACTAATTAAACAAAAAGTAATTAGAGCTCATCTGTGCTGCAGTAATGGGAACCCTCTGCCTTCCTTCTTCCTGCATGCAGCACAAAATGAAGATACTCCTCAAATCTGGCCTCTATATGATACATTCCAGATGTCTGGGCTAAAAAAATGTAACTCAGCCCTGCCGAGCTGCACTCCTGGAATGGTGGGGTGTCCTTTCCAAGAGCGTGCAGGAAGCAGGGCTGGGGGAACCCTCCCTGCTCACAGCACTGGACAGAGCTCGGCACAGCTGGGAGGAGAGGCAGCTCGTGGGAAGGGGAGGTGCAGGGCTGGATGTTTTCTGAAACGTGGTTGGGGTGAGGAAAGACAAACTCCTGCAGAGACTGGTGGAGATGTGCACCCCTGAGGGCTTTGGCCAGTTGCTCAAATATAAATGAGCCTTTCAATCTGCCTTCAGTGATCTCAAATGGTGAAATGAGTGGGAAGCAACACGCACCGTGAGCACTATCTGTGCACTGATATTGTGATGTTTGTGGGCCCTTGGTTCCAGGAGGAGACTCCTGGGTGATGTTGCTGGCTGCTGGTCTGATCTCCCCTCCAGGAGAATGCTGCACCCTCCACTGACCAGCAACATGCAGGAAGCAAACCTCTCATGGGCAGTACTGGACATCCCGAGATTGTTCACATCTCTTCTTTAACACTGTGTCACTCTCCAATCACTTGCTCTTACCATGGTGAGACTTCTATTATAGACCAGATATTTCAAAAAAATATTTAAATATTCCCCAATGCTTGAAACCAGCTACCTGGTTGCCTCCTCTTGGACACTGCACATGCTCCTTCAAAGGCTGCTGGGATGAGCGTGTCTTTGTCCAGCAGTGCTGTACAGCCACAGACACTGTGTCATCTCTCCTGCTCTTCTCACACCACCGTGCCTCTGCAAACTTGCACTGACACTCTCTCCCCTCTTGGAAAATGTTGACATCTTGATGTTTTCTCCACAGACTCACCCTGACACAGTGCTGGGGACTATGTGATGACACCGCAGCCCACGCTAGTGAGTGGTGAAATAGTCCTGTCACAAACTATATCGTGACATATCAAAACTGTTCAAAAATGTAGTTTTCTAGAGAAAAAAAAGAAAAAAAGAAAAAAAGAAGGAAAAAAACCCCAAAGGCCTTAAGAAAAAAAAGAGGACTGTTGGGCTCAGTTAGATACAAATATTAATGCTTAAGTAAAGCATTTTAACCTATGACAAATATAAATGGTATATAATGTATATGTATGTATAGAATGGCTACATGTTATCAAAATTCACAGAATGATGTTCATGACTCATGGGCACACCTTGTGATATTTTTCCAATACAGGTGCTTTGAAACTCTGGCTGGAGTGATACTTAACAATAAATGTTTTGCTTTTTTTCTTTGTATGAAACACAATGACCAAATCTGAACTGCCACAATCTGGGATTTAATTTTCACTTACGACTATTCTTTATTAAAAATACAGAATTAACTGTTATTACTTTTGGAAATGGTGGCATAAATTAAATCCAGTGCACTTACTTAATTTCTTCTGAAAATTACACTAATACAGAGTATTAATTTCTGCTGAAAATTACTTTGAAGCTTGACAGGGCTCTGTCAGAGTTTATCAGTGAAGGCCTCACTATGTGTGGCAACAGTTGGTTTCTCTGTTTCATTTGACAGTTATGAGAATCTGAAATAGGTCAGGTGAAGATGGGTGAGATTGCCCAGGTTTTACTCCTTTGCTACTCTTTAACCATTAAAGACTGCAACCAGTACAACATAAGACTGAAGAAAATAACAGCTTTAAAATAGGTGCAGCTGTTACAAAGAATTTTCCCTGTTAATATTTGGGATAGTCATTATATCTGGGATGAGATAACTTGGACAAATCAACAAGCTAAGATAAATAGTTTTGATTTCTTTGTTTGTTTATGGAAAAAACACACATTTGCTTAAGAATGTTGGAGAGGTGATTTTGCCTCTTGATCCAAAAAGTGATTAATAGTAGGGCAGGCAGACATACAGTTGGAATTTGACCACACAGGACAGAGTTCATGAGACAAATTCAACTCTGCTTTTAAATATTACATGGTCTAATGAGCCTCAGTATTTAGTTATTTTCTTAAATGTCTGCCGTGCAGACACCTCAGATGTGGAGTGGGAACATCCAGCTGTGCTCTTGCTGCTTCTCACAACACAGCGTAATTAGAACGTGCTGATAACCCGGTTGATGCATGAGAGATAAAAATCCATTCTACCTCATGCTGGTGGTAAAAACGTGGTTTCATCAGGAAAGAGAGCAAATATGAATTAAAAACACACTGAAGGCGACAGTATCATTTTCACCAACACACTCTGACATCACTGACAGCAGCGTGTGCTGTGCTCTGCTGCTTTACCCCTGGCATGGCATTGATCTCAGCCATGAGTCAGGACTCGGTGGGACCAGACACTGCAGAGAATAAAAAATAAAATATTCACAGCCCTGGAAGCCCTCACGTTGAGAAACCATCTACCCAGTGGCTCCTGCAGCAGAGCAATTCGTGAAGAGCTCCTGCTGCTCCAGAGTCAAGCCTCTAATGGAACTAATTTTTCTCCTGCATCCTGGGATAAACTTGTCACACAGCTTTGTTTTAATGAGTATAGGGGACATGACATCTAGTCAGGTTTTCCATGCTAAGAATTTCATGTTACATATTGTTAAAGATGACTGAAATAGGTTATGTACACATCAAAATGAGTGAACTTTTACCTTTCCTATTGCAAGTTATCCGTGACATCCTTGGAAATCATTGACTTCTCAGCTATTGACATTGGTGGGGGAAGGGGAAAAAGGTTCATCTTGCAAGAAATGCTGACTCAGAAATTTCTCAAGAAAATCTACTTTCTTAGCTGAAGAAGGAAGATTCGTTCTTTGCTCATCTCGGTGAAATCTAATTGTGATATTTATATTCTGTATTAATTTGATTCAGTAAAGATTTCCAACATAGGCAAAGAAGCCAATCGTAATAATTTGTTCTGAAGCTTTTATTACTATTGTGTTTTGAATGCAGGTATTAAAACAGCAGTGGAGCAGCAGATGCTATCCCTTGCATATTGTTAAAGATGCTACCTATGCAATTCCTAAAAGCATGAGCCCTTCTAATGGGAGGAAGCAGCAAAACACCCATTGACTTCAGCTGGTTATAGATTTCATCAAGTAAATATGGGGCAGTGCTACTTGCTGGGGAACAAAGTCATTTGCAAGGAATAGTTTACAGTAGCTTTTACTTCTCCTTTGTACTTTTTACTTTACAAAATAGAGCTGAATTCCATATACAGAAGTGGCTGCTTTGCATTAAAAACAAGTTTTCCTTTTAAGTTGAACAAGCCTGCTTAAAAAGAAGAGATATTTGGTACCAGTAGCTGTGATTTAGTGGATATTTTTTCTACTTTTTCAAGTACTCATTACAATTCCTACTTATTTTATAGCAATATCACACAATAAACATTTCTTTTCTGATTAAGGGATTGAAGGAGAACTGAATTATAAACAGTATTAATATAAGAGGGAATTTCTATCCTGTGCTCTGTAGGCCTGAGTTTATATGACCTTAAACAATCAGTCTGAAGAAGTGACATCAGCTGCTGTACACATTCCACATTACTGAGGAATTAAATTAAGCAGCTTTAATATCTGTGAAATGGCACAGGCCTGAAAAAGAATCGTTCCAATTTATGGACTTTGTATCTGATTTACTAGTGCATGTCTAGCAATTTCAGAGCCACCAATTGCTTTAAGACCACCTCCAAAGTGTTTTTATCACTTACAGTAAATGTGCTAACATAATGTTTTAATTAAACATTTAAAGTGCATCAAACAAATTTATTGATGCTGCCAGAAAAAAAAAAAAAAAAAAAAAGATGGAAAGAAGAAAAAGAAATTCTGCTATTTGCAAAATAAACCAATCTCCACACCATTTTGTGACTCTGGCAAGACTGGTCTTAAACATTTCAGCTAGCATCTATGAATTAACAAAATTATTCTCCTCCCCTCCAGTTCCTTCATTTTCCATCCCCAACCTCCAAATCATACTTTGTGCATAAAAACATGGTAAGAGCTTTTTGAAAGCTATTCAGCTATAATATCAAATGCTTGTGAACACTGCATTTATTTTTTCTCCTTGAACATAGGCCTGATATTGAAAAGATATAAAAGTCCCAGCAGCACTTTATATTGATGTTGGCATTAAAAATGCTTTTTCTGTTAGTGAGAGAGGAGTTCCCCCTTAAAAAAATAAAAGCCAATACCAGGCCTATCAAAACTTTATCATCCTGTTACCGCTTCGGCACTGTATTAAAATATTCACAACCAGAGCTTGTTTTCGTTAAAAATCCTTTCCCATCCCGCACAGGGGATAACAGTCCTGACAAAGATCCAGGATTCCTATAACCCTCTAAAGAGGAGAAAAGCAAGCATTGGGTTGACATCACCTGACAAAAGCCCCATGTGCAGATTTGGTGCTGGTTTGCTGCCAGTTGTGCCCTTGCAGAGATGATGAGTGGTGGCAGGGGCAGCGCCGCGGTTCCTCCTCGCCACCTCCTCCAGCTCTGCCCATCTCCTCCCAGGAAGGTGCACCTCGGGCTCTGTGGCACAGCAGAGAGGCTTTTTGCAGAGGGCTAAATTGTGATTTATGCTTTATGGCACCAAATCTACGGGCATGTGTAGCATAACATAACATAGCTTAGCTGTGTAGCATAACATAGCTTGGGTTTTTCCCAGCGAGGGGAAGAGCGTTTTGTCTCCCTGAGTAAGCGTTCATTTTAGAGGCAGATAATCGTGGCAGGTTTGCTTTCCTGCATGTCTTTCCTTACATCCATCTGTCGTTGTCTATGAGAGAACAGCTAAATACAGTGGGTCATAATGTGAATGGAAAGCATCTTTCCATACCAAAGAGACTCAAGGATTCTGGTGCCTGGAGATGGGATCCTAAGCAATTCTTGTTAAGGTCAGTACTGCTGCTGATATACCAATGTAGAGTGTATTTCATGTATATTATTATACTGTATTATATTGTATTACATATCATGTGCAATTCAATTTGCTCTATTTGTTCAAATGTGGTAACTATAAACACCATGTGGTTGGAAAGGAAATGAGCAAGGAATTCCATAACCATTGGAGCTGCCAGGAAACAAAAGGCAAGGCAAAACACCATGGCAGAGCTGAGAACTGGCTGTTCCTGGGAGAACCTTTGTTCTAATCTTACCTTTGTTAGGAAAAAAAAAAAAAAAGAAAAAGAAAAAAAAATGGAGGAAAAAAAAGATGAGTTCATCATGTGGGATCAGAACCCTCATTTTTGGGCATCATTCAATCACAGCTTGCATGAAAACTGTCGTGTCATCTGTCATGGTGCAGGATAATCCTTTCAGTGTGGTAATTCAGTGATGTGAGAACCACCACTAACCTTTCACCCTTTGTGCTCTTTTGTCACGTCCTGAGTCACCCCAGCTTTGCTTCACTGCACCTCAGAAGACAAATCTACTGCAGGCTCGTGGTAGCTGTGGCTCATGGTTACCTTGTGGTCCACATCTATTTTTGTATCTGTTGTCTCCTGCTTTATATTTAGCTCTTTGGGCATTCTAGGCTTTAGCATAATGGAGCCTAATCAATGATGTGAGCCACTGAGCAGTGACACAGTGTGACTATGAAGAAATAATAATTGTGGCTTTCAGCATCAAGGTGGAGACATTTTTCTAGAGAAAAGAAATAAAGACCTCAGAAGAAGGGTGCAGCATTTCTCTTCATATCACTTCATCGTGCATGATTTACCATTGTGTTCTAGGGGACTGATTTTCAAAAAGAATGAATTTTGCATTAAATTCTGAGGATGGTTGCTGCAGAAGATATGATATTTGCCTATTCAGATGATGAGCTGGATGCATAAGTGATCACATCAATGGGTAATATGCACATTCAGTCATGAGAAAAAATTTGCATGCCCTTTAAAGACCTAAAAGTTGAACATCTGGCCTTTTCTGTGGCACCTCCATTTTTTATCAATGTCTTCTCTTCTTTGTGAGGTTAGTTCCTAAAACAGTCAGATCATCACAGGCTTGAAACAACATTCACTGCAGCCTGTTCACAAATGAGCCAGGCTCAGCTGTGGTGAGAATGCCATCAATTGTTCTGCATTACAGAGGTGGTGTTTACCACAAAGTCCTTGAATTGCACATGACTGGACACTCGTGAGTGCTCTACTTGGGACAGTCTGTGTTCTGTCCAAATGAAAAGTTGCATTAAACCTCTGTAGCATGTGCTTTAGGTAGAGTTGACAGCCAAAGGGAATCAGATGACAATTTTTTCCTCCTCACTAGCTCTTGTGTTTTCCAGAAATACATAGTTAATTGTCAGCATGAACTGTGAGGATAGAACACCTAAAATGAGATAAAACTAAGTACCAGGTGCTGCTCATTTCCTCTCAGTTTTTTTTTTTTCTTTTCCCCTAACTGTTGTCCCATCCCTGAGTGTTCTGCTGGGTTTTCTGGTGAGACCAATAGCTTCACCTCTCCAAATACTGTATATTTGTTCATATCTTACTAATTTGCACACGTGGTGATGAAAACTGCTCCTAACCAGAAAGTCTGATGTTCTAAACATTTTTCTTGTATCTGCTTACTATTACCTAGCTGGTGATGCTGAAGAGCATTGATATGCTATGGGTGTTCCTTCCTCAGAGCAAATCTCACACATCTCATCTTCATTTTTGTAATTTTGCCCTTGCCCCAACCACTCCAAGCCTCTAAAGAAGTTTGGATTTGGGCTGTGGAGCTGTGAGTCATAGCAATATTTTCACACATCCCAGTATATTAGTTAGGGGACTTGTGAAACAGAGGAAGGACAGAGTGTTATTAGTTGAAATTCCCAAATGAAGGGCCAAACGTTGAAAAACTTCCTCTGTTTTTGTCCAGCCTCAGATGAGGCAAAATTCTTATGTAGCATCAATAAAGAGTTACCTGCTAAGTAATGAAAGAGGGTTTTCTACTGCATCCTGTTCATCAGACTTTCAGTCTGGGTGGCAATGTTGGGGCTCGTGGCTTTCAGGTGCCCTGCCTGGGGTTTGCAGGACTAATACCCAGGACATTTAACCCCATTTTTATGCTTCATAAATAAAACTGTGAAGATAGAAGCCCTGCTTCTACCCCTGGCATCTGCCATCCCAGCCCAAAATAAAGGAGGATGGCCCTCTCCAAACCCGGGTATTGTTAAAGTGGGTGATAGGGAAGATAACGAGGGGGTTTTACACAGCATTCTCGCTCAGGCAGACTTTGCATACTTGTACTTCTGACCCCAAGATCAAGTTCCAGATAGTGATGTATGCAAAGTTTAGTTATCTTTCAGAGAAGCCACCAGAAGCCCAAAACTGAACCTTTTTTTTTTTTTTTTTCCCCATGAGGAAACCCTGTAGCAGCCCTCCTCTGCTCAGATAACTGCAGCTTTGCAGCACCTTTGCTGTGAGCAGGCATCAGAGGAATTCTTGCTGGTGTCTGGCCAGCAGGCAGAATGAAACCTCTATGAAAACAGAAAAATCAAAAAGAGGAGTCTGGGGATGAAAGGACGGGCACTCGGGAGCCGTCACCTCCACTGAGCTGACAACAGTTTGCCCAGCTGAGGCTTGGCGTGAAGTGTTTACTCATCTGCCTGAGCCCTGGAAAATGAAAAGGAGGTTAAAAATTAATCTGTGCAGCTGGCAACTGCTGGAGTGGGTTGACATGGTGGTGCAGATTTTTCCTAATGCCAGGAGGGCTGTGGAGCAGCAGAGTGACCAGGCATCAGGGTTCACGTGTGGTAGCTTGACCCGTGCAGCACAAGGCACTGCATGACCTTTGTGGAGTGAAGTGCCCTTTTCTGTACTGACCTGTTTAAGTTTGGTGACACAAAGGTGTGGATATCCTGATTCTTCTGAGATGGTGCCCACCCAGCTCCAGGTAGCTTTTCATTCCCAGCTGTACTTGCAGAATAATGTGCACAAGGGATATCTTTCCTTTAAATTTGCAAGGCTAGATTTACTGATGGCAGGTTCTTTGAGTCATCTGGAAAGCTACAGGAACCTTATGGTAAATCACCTGTTTATTAGTGGCTCCTAGAGCTTGGTTTTGGATCATATCTTGCAAAAGGACTTTGCCAGCGGCTGCTGGAATCATCTTTAGGCTGAACCTTGAATTTCAGGCAGATAAAAAAATGAATCCCTGTTAGAAGAGACTGCAGGGGATGGAATCTAAACCTGCTGGGGCTAAACTAACACCAGAAAGTGCTAGCCTGCCACTGCAAGAGGCCAGTCTCTAAGTAGTTTGGTAGTTACCTTAACAGCTATAAAAGGTGTAAATCTGTAGAGAGGACAGAAAGAATAAAGAGAGAAACTGCCCTACCAGTCTCCTACTCCACAGGGAATAACACAAGCTGCATTCACAGTAACTGATCCTAGTAACTGCTCTAAATGGAGAGGAAAAAGCTGTGGCTGAAATGTCTGTACAAATTACAGGGAGACAAGCCTGTATCTCCAACTCTCTCTCTAATTCTTGTGCTGCATCACTCCTAAAGAACTTTAGGCCGCTTTGTATGGCAGAGTAAATATGCAACTAAAGAACTTCAGGCATAGGAAGATCTCTTCAGCAGCACCATGAGGTTATTACTGTCTCCCAGAACAATACATGCAGTAGTGTGTGATAGGTGTGCATTGCCTAAAAAAAACAACAAAAAAAATCAGACTTCACATTTAGAGGAGGCAAGAGACCACCTTCTTTGTGTTATGAATATAGGTAGTTGTAGAAATGTGCTCACACCCTGAGCAGATGGTTCCTGGGGCACGGGGAATAGAGTTTTTTCTTTTCACAAGCCAAGCTGGTCTTGACAGCAGAGGAGAATAAAGCTGAAACATTTCAGACACTCGGAGCATACCACGTGTGGCCATTAGGGCAGGATTAAACAAACATAATTAGAGAAAGTCCTTCTGAAAGATAGTTCTGCTAAAGGATTCGAGTGCACACCTATTCTGAGCCTTGCTTGAAGTCCTAATGCTGCTCCACTGCTAGAAGCAAATGCCTTTTGAAGGCAGCTCAGAGCCACCGAGCAGTCGCTTAGCTTTATAGTTTGCTAGCTGCATGTCATCTTTGAAGGCTGGGAAATTGCAGAGGCAGTACCGTGATTCCCAGCCGAGTGAAGCAGACACTTGACACATTTCATCCCTCGCAATTAAGGGAGAAAAGAAGAATCAGGGGGAAAATTCAAGCAGCATTTTAGCAATAGACCACTCCCTTATCAAGGTGAAGTACAAGCATCACCCACAGATATATGCAGGGTGGATGCTAAGCTCAGACAGTAATAAATGCATGTGAACTTTGCATTAGAAAGCCTCACACTTAGAAGACTTCGTTTATTGCTCTTAGTCATTTACACACATCCTTCTAAAGCAAGGAAGCTCGAACATAATCAAACCCTGTGTGCAAATTACCAAGTCAAATGCTGTTGTTCTGTTCTGTTGTCTTTTAATAACAGAGTGCAAACTTCCCAGTGCAAAAATACAATCTTGTGATAAAATGACTAATACATGACTAAAGCCAGTTTCCATTGTGCAGGCATAGCTCTGGGGATCGTTTGTTTTTCATGGTAGATCCCTCAGACAGTGAATTCCTCTGGTGGTTGGGATTATATTAATGACCAAGACTGTTAGTCACCTCAAGGGAGCTGAAATAGGATGCCACTCTGGTTGCCATTATTAATTCCAACTGCAGGTGTGAAAATTAATTTCATGGGTATTTTTATCATTTCCTTTTAGTTAAGGATTAGAGTTTCCGAATGACCCAGACTCCGGATGGAGACAAATCTGAACCAGGTCTGCCCAGCACTCCCATAACAGTGAACTAATTCTGATGGTGTAGGAGGGGAAAAAATGGGGTATGAGGCTTTCCATCCCTTGCTTGAAGACAATTAATGACACTGAAAGATATCAGATGTCATAATGGCATACACTTCTTTGCACCAAGACTCTGTAAAGTAATCCAGTAAATTGCAGGTTGTTTTCATTTCTGTGAAAGAATAACACATTTGCCAATCGCGGGAGAAAAAAAATAAAAGTTAAATATATCAAACCAAATCAAACGTAGCTGATTAGAAAGCTACAGTTTCCATTTGCTGGCACGGGGACTGTTTTCACATAGATTTTCTGACAGATGCTGCTATATCTCCATAGTCAAGACAGCTCCAGCAGCCAAGCTCCTGCCCGGCGTCCTTAGCCATAGGTGGAGCTGGGCTATTGAATTTGGGGAATGGGAGGGGAATGGCTGGGAGGGGAGCTGGCTCACCTTGGCTGGAGAGGGCAGGAGCTGGAGTCAGCTGGATCCATTAAGGAGAGACAGACCGGGAAGGAGGAAACCCCCCCCCCACTTCCCCCTCTCCCCACGATTAAGCCTCAACTCCTGCCTGTTCCACTGGCAAAGGTGTTGGCTCCAAAGCTGTCCTGTATTCACCGACACCTCCTCCTGCCAGGGCCCCGTGAGTAATGCTCGGAAGATAAGCAGGTTAGGCCAGATTCAGTCAGATAATTAAGGCTTGGAGGTAATGTAGGATCCTTAGGTGCTCTCACACACACACTGCTCATCCGGGGTTTGGATTTATAACTCGCTGTGCTCATAACCACCGGAAGGTTTCCTCACGTCTGGGGCATCTTTGCCGTGCAGGCAAGCGCTGTGCCTGCCCCAGAGATGGACGGACAGACAGACAGAAGGGTGCAGGGCTCGGAGCTCCCTCCCCGTCTGTGTCGCAGCCATCAGCCCCCCATCTCTGTCGAAGTGTCTCTTCCTATTGCTGCCATGCGAGGTTTTCCCGGCCTGATCCCTGTTCCCCTGGCCCCTCCCGGAGCCCTTTCCATCCCAGCGCACAGCGGGGAGAAGCTGCCGCTTGGAATTGGCTTCGCTCTCCCCTTCCCTCCCTCTCTCCCTCCCTTTGCCGGGTGACCCTCCCCGCACGGAGCTGCCAGAGCCGCGGGGCTCGACGCCAGCCCTCCTCTGTCATCATGAACCTTTTTAGGTCATGTAAGCCAAGAACCTTGTGTCGCTAAAGACCCCATCAGTTACTTTTAAGCAGTTATCGTATTTTACTGTTTACAGGGAGTAAGCCCAGAGCGTGGCGCTCAGCCCATCGCACGCAGCACAGTTTATCACCAAAAATTAATGAGTTTGTGCCATCTCGCACTTCAAGACATTAAATCACGGATTTGTTTAAAATTTACTGAAGTTCACAACTTTTAATAAAGACAGTCTCAACCTTCACAGTTACACGTCAAAACACCATGTCAGAATCATGCCCTCCTCACCATTTACTGACGGCTGACTCTGAGAAAGAGATAGCATATAAAATTCACTTATTTTTTCATGCTGCTACTGCAACCATTCTTACCGTTGAAACAACTTAATGCAGAGCAGAAGGGGAAAAAGCAGCAATAATTTTTCTGAGCTAAAATAGGTACAAATACAGCGTGCATATACCAGGATATTATCAGGATAGGTCTGATACATAACATTAATGTAATCATTTTATTCTCTCCCCTTAACTAATGCTAGTTTGCTGTTTCTGTAGGGTTTTCTGTTTAGTTTGTGCAAGACTTTTTACCACATTCTCCATTTACCCACTTTGGCTAATTTCAGAGAAAACACCACACTATATAGCTGAACATGATCACTCAGGTTATAAATGATAAATTCCACCATAAAGCTTTATAAAAACCTTTATTGCAACTCAAGTCTTTATTTCTTTTAAATGAATAGGATTTTTTAGCATCAAAATGTCTTCATTGATTTTTACATTTAGGCAAAAGCTGTTCATGAAAATTAGTAAAGTAGGACATGAATCATGGAACAGCAGAGTGCAAATTTGATGACACCAACCTTTAGCCACGTCTCAGAGTCACTTGCAGCTTTCCAGTTGCACCTCTGTGCTGTCTTCCCTTCAGAGAGAGAAAATGCCTCTAGATCAACGTTATTTTTAATGTTTCTAGCATTTTATGAACGTTAAAAGTGAGCAATGAAAATATCCTGATTGCTAAAAAGCCATCACTTAATTTGGACTCAGAGCAGACAGAGCAAACTCACGCACTCAGGTGTAGCACCGATGCTGCATCTTCCATACAGTGACTGTCAGGCACTTCCAGGGGAATAAGATTGAAGCAGTTGCTAAAACCTCACAATTCCTAGAGCTAAAACACAGGCCCCTCTTGGATGTCACACAAAAGCAACCAGAATGTGTGTTTAAGCCTGTCTTTTCAAGCTACATTTTTTCTAATTTAGCAACAGAAACTTTACAGGCAAATGAATAGAGGTTGTGTATTCATGACCGGGACAGAATGGCCAAATAGGAGACTGTAAGGAAATAATTTTTTTTGTTTGTTTTCTCTCCTTCTGCAGCTTTGAAATGCAGCAAGTCTGGTGGATTCGGTAACACTAATACAAAACTGGAAAGTGGAGAGAGGAGAAGCAAGTTTCATTAACAGGGAGAATTCTACATAAAATATACTGGAGCTGATGGAGGAAAGGAAGAGACAGCCAAGATGTTCAGCTGCAAGTGGAGTCCAATTTGATGCTCAGCATGAGTTTAAAGGGAAGATTTTCTCAGCCTTAAAATAAAAGAGCAGTATTGGATGCGTACGGGGCAGAAAACTGTCGTCACAGAAATGGATTGTGCCGGGCTTGGGAAAAGCGAGAGTGGCAAAAGTAGCTCATTTTGCTGTGCTACATTTATAGATGTGCTCATTTGAATGCTCCCAGGAGGACCAGCTTTCTGCGTCCAGACAAAATTATACAGGCATCCCACCATGCTGCATCCCGGTGCTAAAACCTCTGCACAAAGGAGGAGATCCACCACAGCTTACACGGGAATTTTGCACTTGGATTTTGGGGAGCAGACCTGATTTCCTGCCAGCAGATCTGCTGCTGTCTTTCAGTTCTTGTAGGATCAGCCCTCTGACATAAACAAATTGCTAACATCAAGGACCTGATCCTGCTTCCACTGAAATCAATACAAGTTTTGTCGTTGGTTTCAATGGGATCAAGGATTCAATCCCACTGTTTTTGAAGTCAATAGGGTTGGGGTTTTCTCTGAATAAGCAGGGTTGTGTTAATACTGCAGAATGGGCCTAAATTATATTGATTATTTGGATGTAAACCCAAGCATAAAAACAGGATTAGGGGGGAAAAAGGGAAATGTATGAGAAAGTGAGTGTAGAGCAGCATCCATTTGTGGCGTGCAGCGGGTCAGCAGGAGCTCAGCCGGAGCAAAGGCTGCAGTGGCACAGCACCAGGGAGCCAAGTCCACTGGAAAAATTTGGGGGGGAAGAGAGAGAAGAAATTCATCCTGGAGATCCTTTTTCATCTGCTCCTTCTAAAGCAAACCTTTGAGTCACTCATCCTTTATTAAAAATAAACAAAACATCGACAGAAGAAATTATTGTCACATATACACACACATAGTAATTGGTTCTGCTTCTTCGCTGTTCCTTCTTTTCCCTCTTCTCTGATACAGGGTTGTTCTGCATTTCTGTAACAACTACTGGCAAATCAGAATTTATTGTACATATGTTTGTGTTCCACTTAATAAAAAATATACTTATATTTTCAGATAAACTTTGTTAGTAATTCATGAGGTAAGTGACTATTTATGCTAATAAGGGAGAAATATATTCTCAAGCATAATGCATTACATAAATTTGAATGTAAAATGTTCAATTATGAAGTAAATACAGGTAATGCAAACAGTAAATTACATCCAATAAAAATATACAAAGAATGTGTCTTCAAAGAGAGAGAGGCTTTTATTTGCATCTGTGAGTTGTTTAAAGAGAAAAGAATTAATAAATACTGAATTACTCTTATGATGATTTAGCTCATAATTCAGCAATCCATAACGACTCCCAGTAATCAGACTGTTGTTTCATACCCTCCAATATAAGGCAGGACTGTTTCCTCAGCAATTTTATCCCTACCAGATTATCTCGTCTGATTCTATTAATTCTCTCCCATAAATCTGCTAACAGTGATATGTGATTTACTTACCCTGTTAACTGATCTGAAGACTGTTAAAAGGATTTATCTAGCACTGCACCTAGGAGCAGTTTATGCCTTATCACTCTGTTACCCTGAAGAAGTCTTTCTGAAATCAATTTGGCCGGTTTCATACTTAAATTCGGCGGACAGTGTTTAGTTCTGCACCATAAAATAAGACACTAGATAAACAAAAGGAGCAGTAACTGCACTTAATGTGTTGGTCTGGATACGTGTTTAAGTTATAACAAATTACTCTGTGAGTCCATATAACACAAAAGCTGCACGTTGGCTCCTGCTGGATGTGGTGTGTGGGACAGGCACACGCGCTCCAGCGGTGCAAGTTGTGCCTCTGCTGCTGGCACGCTCCGCACAGGCCGACCCCAGAGGCTCTGGAGTTAATGTTTCACATCCCCCTGCACGGGCTGTCAGAAAACTCTCCCACAATAAATATACATTAGTTTGGAGGCTCATGAACCGGGTCAGCAGCACACTGGGAGCGAGCAGGGCTCCACGGGTACGTCGTTGAACGGAGATGCTTGAAAACAAACCGGAGCAAGGGGCTGTGAGAGGGACAGAGGAGTTCTCCCTGTGCCTCGCTCGGGGCAGGATTCTCACAAACAGTGCTGGGAAAAGGGAGCAGTCTGAGGGAATTGGCCTGCGATAATTGTGGAAAAACTGGAGACTGAATAGCTCTAATTGAAATGAAAGTGTGTGATTGTTATGGAAGAAACACTGTTAATAGAGGACTGTAAATGTTTAGACACCCATTGTGAATAGCCAAATAATAAAGAAAAATACTACTAAATCAAGAATTATATACTGTAGGGAGGAGAATGTTGCTTCTGAAGGTTATCCAAAAATTGCTAATAATCTTTTTTTCTCGGCTGCACTGAACAGTAGAGAAATTTTCATGCAGCAGTTCTGTGTAACAATCACAAGAACAATATTGTACAACTAATAATTTTACTTGCTGTTCTGGTAGGTCAGAGCTTCAATTAATTTGCAGTACTTGCTTACATTGGTATCAATTAAGAGACAGTCCCCATTAGCTCACACAATTTCATACTCTTTGTCTAGAGTTCAGAGTTTACTCAGGAAATTTACTTGTTTGCAAATGTAGCACTTTGAATCTTCACATCCAAACAAACTGTTTTGTGGGGCTGGAGCCACATTTCCATAGCCATCTATGACATGGGCTAGGGAAATACTACAACTGTACATTCTGAAATGCAATAACCTTTTCATTTAAAAATATTAGCACACACTTTATGTCTCTCACTGGCAAGCATGTTAAGGGATATATAGTGCCACATTCATCCTGCTCAGGAGAAAAAAAAGTATACAGGGAATTGGCCTATCCTGGGGGGATTTATGCTGTGAGCCTGAAGTTTTGTTGATTCCAACAAAGTGAAGAAATAGGAAAGTCAGCCTCAGCAGTTAACTTGCATTAACTTTGTCATGGATCGCCATCTGTAAGATAAAGCTGCAGATGTGCATGGCTCTGTGTGTGCGGTGTGTTGTGGGACGGTGCACAACCGTATTCTAATTTTGGTAGAAATATTGGTAGCATTTTCTATCTTTACAGAATTGCCACTGTGATAATTTCTAGATCTAGTTCTCTTCCTAAATTTGCAGTATACCCTGCCCCTCTCAGTTGCCAGGAACAGTACATGCTGTATGACTTTCAGATGTTAGTACTGGCAGTCACACTGATAATGGCATAGTCTGAAGATGTTATCCATTCGTAAATCCACTCGCCAAGTGCTATTTCCTAAGCAGAGATTCTTTGACTATTGCAAATGATGACTTTCACAGTCGGTGAAAAATCACCCAGAGCCTTGCCCGCACCTACAGAGTGATACCCTGAGCGGGGTTATAAATAGCAAACTCCGGGGGGAAGGGACGGGGCTAGGGGAGAAGGGAGAATTTGAAGTACAATGTTCAAGAAGCAGGTTTAATATATGACCAAGTGTCAGAAGTCAGGTTTCTGAGAATTACTTTTCAGATAAACAACTTTATAGCACCGCACTTAATCTTACTTACTAGAGACATCTCATTTATCACAGAATTACAAGTAACTTTAATTCTATCGATATTCCTATAAAGCCCGGTCGGAAAATCGAGCCTGGCAGCCCCGGAGGCTGCGAGTTTACCCGGCCCGTGATGGGACACGGAGGGTGAAGCCAGGGTCGGGCGGGACCGCAGTGGCTGTAGGGGCGGGCGGGACACGACGAGAGGAGCCCGTCCCGTCCTGTCCCGTCCCGTCCCGTCCCGGCGCTCGGCACTGACCTGCGGACGAGAGATGGCGCTGTCGAGGTTCGAACCGAGTCCTTCTGCCGCTCCGCTCCAGCCGCCGCCGCCGCCGCTCCTCGGCCCCCGGACCGGCCCCAGCCCCCTCCCGCAGGGGAAGGGGGGCTGCAGTGCGAGGCGAAAGTAAATACAATTAGTTCTAAATGTATTAAATTAATTAGTCCTGGCCGGCAGGCTGAATGGGGCGGGAGGGGGGGGGCAGGGGGTTTGCAAACTTGCGGGGCTCTCGCACCTCCGGGCGGGCGCGGGGGATGGAGGGACCGACGATGCCTCGT
>VWYP01015304.1:61345-78407 GCA_013400435.1 Pycnonotus jocosus
CTTTCCTTTCCTTTCCTTTCCTTTCCTTTCCTTTCCTTTCCTTTCCTTTCCTTTCCTTTCCTTTCCTTTCCTTTCCTTTCCTTTTCCCTTTCTCTTTTCCTCTCCCTTTTCCTTTTCCTTTTTCCTCTCCCTTTTTCTCTCGTTCTTTTTTTTTCTCTTACTTTTCCTTTCCTTTTTCAATTTCTTCCTTTTTTTTCCTTGAATTTTTCCCCTTTCCTTCTTTTCTTTTTCCTTCATACCTGTGTGTACACAGAGACAAATCTAAACTCAACAACAATCAAAGGGAGCTTTTTAAATGACTTTTTGGATCAGGCCTCAAGTTCTCTGCAGGGAGCAAGAATGAGAGCAGGCAGGATTTACATTTCATGGCTTTTAAAGAATCTGAAGTACGGGGAACAGCGTTTGCCGAGGCTGAGTTTCACAAGTCTGTGTGGATGTGCCTCGGAATGTGTATATGATTAAGCTTAAAGCCCTCTTCTGTAAGGAAGCAGGCAGATTCCCTTTCCTGCAGCCTGAGCCCTGCTTCTCCAATCTTGAAACAAAACATCTTGCCAAGGCCTTGGCAGTGGGGTGTCACTGCGGAAGGGGATGGAATCAGGGTGTTGGTATTGTCTTCCAAAGCTGAGGCATCCTCGCTGCAAACAGCCCCTGCTCCCCCAAGTACTGAGAGCCATGACAATAAAAATGAGCCCAAAATTGAACCAAACAAGACCTAGTATTTTTTTTCCTTTCTCACCCCTTCCCCCCAACTTAACTGCTTCCAAACTCCCTGATGAAAGCATTTTAATATGTAGGAAGAGCTGCTGGAGTCTGCAATGCGATTCAGTGTTCTGTGGTGTGGGATGAACAGATTTTCCTTTCCATAGGGTTTCCTCCTGCAAAGTCATTGTAGAGGAGGGAATTCTGTAAGATTAAATCTGGTTAAAATACTATATTCATGTCACACCAGATACGGTCTCCAGACTGTGCACAGTCTTTCAGTTTCCTTTATTGTGAAATCCTTTTAAAATAGCACAGTATAGCATAGAGAACTTATTGAAGTATAACTGTCTTACACCAACTCTGTCGGATAAAATGAAAGAAAGTGATCAGGCTTCTTAAATTAATAAATCTGCTTAGTGTCTCTGATTGCCTTCATGCTCTCTTACTGTCTATGACTCTTTCCTTATTAATAAATTGATAGTTAAATAAAGCTGCTAAATGAAGCAATGCATCTTGTCAGTGGAAAAGGGTTGGTGCCTCCTGTTCCAGGTCTGCTGTGCTGGGAATGGGTGTGGGTTTAGGGCAGCAATGGCCCCAGCTAAGACTAAAATCAGGCTGACCACATCAGTTTCTAGATGCTCCTCAGGTGTGAGGCTTGAGTACCTGTTCCTCTCAGCTCCCTGCATTAATAGCAGGATGAATTAACAGATTGGCATGAAAGGAGAGGTTGTCCTGAAGAAAATGACACCAAAGGTCCACAGGAGTCATTTGCTTTTAGAGATCCTGGGCCGGGTGCCAAGTATTGCATTTATGGAAGCATCGTCCCCTTTCTCAAAAAACAAAACAAAACAAAACAAAACAACCACAACAAAAAAACCCAAACTCCAAATCTGAAAGAAAACAAAACAAAACAAAAAGGCAACATCTCATTCAATGACATGTGGAATTTCAAAGAGGGGGTTCCTTCAAGTGGGGACCTTTGGGTGGGATGTGGTACAGGGATCATTCAGCTGGCTTTAAACATGCCGCCCACTTTTGTTTTCAGAGCTGCAGAGCAAATCCGGAATCAAAATGCTGGAAAAGTGCCTATAGTTTATCTTGCCTTTTTTTTTTTTTAATTCAGGTCGATCGGGCTTGTGGTTTATTCTTGCTCTGATTTTGCTGCACGGTTACAATAAATGCATGGAGCTCAAGCATTCCTGCAGGCACTTCATAGGAAATACGTGTGTATGCTTGTGCACGCACACTCAAAGAGGGAAAGCTGATTGTAAGGGACACAACAAAATATCCATATTTAAGAAATGTGGATTGACTCACTGACTTATCTCACTTATTGTACAAAAATTCACTCTATGTTGATTTTTTTTTAAATTAGATTTTAAATATGTGTTGACAGGATGAATTTGTACAATGTGAGCAACGGCACGGGGAAACAACAGCTCTGCTTTTGTTATTAAACTACTGTCTTGAAAATAATGGAGTGTGTACAAAAATTGATTATTATTTTGCCAATTACATTAGTGCAGCTAATAAAAATCATTAAGAAAGAAATACAGAAAGCTACACACTTCCAGATCTTAGAAACTGATATTCACTGGTGAGGCAAAAATTACATGTTTTTAAGGTAATTTGCCAGTAAGAATCTCCTGTTATTAATGTGAGGTAAATACTAGATATGTGAGCTAGAAATGTTTCACTTCAAACTGTGTTCATTTCTTCTTCACTCAGAGTTAATAAACAGTGCAAGAGACTTTCTAAATTTAATTTAAGATTTGCATATAAAAGGTCCTATTCTGTACCATAGTGGCACAACAGACAGGCTTTACGACGTTAAATATTCCTTTTAATAATAGTTTATTTTAATATATTTACTAAATTAGGTACCCGAGAGAATCATCTACAACGGTGATGTGAAAATCCCTGTCACCTGAGGTCAAAAATAAAAGGTATGTTTTCCTTTTCATTAGCAATTTGCCATTTTTCGGCAGGGGTGGTAATTTCACTGCTTTGTTTTCTGCTGCTAAGATGGTGCTTTTTGCTCAGCCCTGGGGAGCCGGTGTCAGGCTGTGGTGCAGTTTCCTGAGCTTTGGGGTGAGGCTGATTTCAGGTGCCTACAAGAACCACTTGCAATTGATGGGGCTTTGTACTTTTGTCAGCCAGGCAGCTCTCCCGTGTCCCACGCCTCATATATAATCCTTTGCAAATGTTTTCTTTCTTTTTCTTCAAATGCTGGCGTTCAGACATCAGCTACGGGGATTAAGGATGGGTCTTCTGAAGATCTCCCTCAGATCTTGATGAAAATCATGAGTGTGTGTTAGATGACTTCAGTGCTTACAAATTACAACAGAGTTTAATTCACAGCACTGTTTTCCTCTGGAAATTCGTGTTCATTCAATCTGTCAACATTGACTAAAAAGTATGCCGCTAATGAAAATGTGGGAATTAAAACTTTCAATCCCTTCCCCTGCTAGACTCAAGCAGGCACTTTATTTTTTTTTTTTTATTTTCCCGTGGAATCTGACTTTTATTGACCTTGACTATAAAAATACTAAGTGGGTTAAATGAGCACCAAGATTGCAATGACAGATTCCTGTGTGAATTTTTTTTTATGAAACCTCCTATTTTAGTTAAGAACACAGGCTGCCATACAGCCTGCCACGCTTTGATCAACGGTTAAGTGCTGTTAGAAGCAGCTGAATTTTATTAGCTCATGGAATTAAACTTGTTTAAATAATAAATTTATTTTTTATCTTTTATAAGAACAGTAAATAGTACACTAAAATAATAAATTTATTTGTTTATTTTCAAAATAAATTTAAGTCACAGATTTGTTATTTAAAATTTAAGTGAGGATGGGGAGGGTGTAATTGATGCTCTAGCCTGTACATTAAATGGAACTGAGGGGAGTTTTTGATGGTGTGTGGGCTGTAGGAAGAGGTTTCTCAAGGAGCACTACAGGACCTTCATTTTAAGCCTGATGCTCCTCTTACTTCCCTGAGGAGCACCCTGGATAGGGTTTTGCCTGCATTGCATTTTTTTTTTCTGCTCTTCACTGCTGTAAATGAGAGGGAAACAAGACCACTTGTTTTTCTTGTGAAAACTTAGAGTGCAATATGCCTTTTTTTTTTTTTTGCAAGAATAGAGCCAAGTTGCTATCAGCTGAAGTAAATACACATAATGTGGATTTTAATTTCAAAGGTGCAGCACATAATTCATCAACTTGCTCCTAGGGAAACATTTCTAATTTCAACAATCCCATAGAAAAATCTGCAATATTTCCTGTAATTCATCTATGTGACTATTAGCTTTATATAAATTAGTGATATTTATTCTTTTTTATCCATATAATAAAAAAGGAAATCTTTTTCCCTTATTGACACTTATGATCTCAAGACTGCTGTTCTCTGGGACAATTCCTTGTGTCTTCCTTCAGTATTCTGTGGTTATATTTTGACATATTATAGACAAAAAAAACCACAAACAAACAAAAACCCCAAACAAAAACACAAACAAAAACAATCAGCTGCAAAATCTGTTAGTTTTAAACAAATAGCTCTTGGGTCTCGGAAGAGTTAACAAACTTTTACGGCAAGGTTCAGGCAGTTCTGACCCCTATGGTAATATTTCATCTAAGGTTACTGTTGGGAGAGAAATCAAATTTCAGCTGTGAACATGATTGACAGGTGAAAGCAAGAGAGAGAAAGACATCTGGTCAGATGGGGAATTTAGGCAGGAGAAGGACAATTCAGGGAAGTGTCTCTGTGATATTAGGAATAATAAGCTTAGATATGAAAACTCCTATCCTCCACGCTGTCTGGAGGAGAGCTCACTTGATATTCATGGAGGTGGCTTGGCTGGGGGAATTTAAGACTGTACATTTATAGTAGTGGACAGTAGTCTCCACGGTCTGACTTACTAACTTGGCTCCTTTGAAGGAATTATGTTATTTCTGGCAAACTTTTAGGATTTCAAGGCCATTTATTTATTGACTGTGACTGGAATATTTGGTGGTTGGTGGTTCAGAGGTTCTCACCACGATGTCCCTGGCAGGTCAGGCAGCAGCAGGGGTGGTGGAGGCCAGTGGTGGTGTCACTTTATGTCCTCCCACTTCTGAGACCTTTCAGAGTAAGCACTGCAGGATGAAT
Organism: Pycnonotus jocosus; assembly: GCA_013400435.1. NCBI lineage: Eukaryota > Metazoa > Chordata > Aves > Passeriformes > Pycnonotidae > Pycnonotus > Pycnonotus jocosus. The sequence continues at coordinate 66,193 of VWYP01015304.1, forward strand.
TTTGTGTTTGTGATATACACTGTTATACCAGCAACAAAATTAGTTTCTACCCCATAAAATACCACGAAGGGCCCATTGTGGTGTTTTACAAAGCAGCTGTTATTTTCCAAGGGTTGTGTTTTGTCTTATTCCAGCTCCCAGCAGCACCAGCTAAGGTCCCTTACAACACCTACACAATCCCAGGTGTATTTCACTGTGCTTCAATGTATTTTATTTGGTGCAGAAGAGCTTTTCCATCCTTCAGTGTCATGGAACCAACAGGAATAAAATATCCCTCCATTTCCTGACCAGCATGATGATGTTGGAAAGTAGGATTTGCTTCTGACATAAAAAATGTAGCCAGGTTTTTTCTTAAAAGGGGCAAGAAAAAAGATGTGTTGGATTTTATTGCTGTATTTTACAATGTTTCAAAGAGTCTCTGAAGGACTTTTTTAGAGCTCCAAGGGCAGGATGAGGCAATGATGGACCCTGGGATCTAAACTGCATCCTACCTGCATCCCAGGTGAGAGGAGAGATCCTGGGTGGGCTGCTGGCCCCACTGAAGCCTTTGGTAAAATCTCCCTTGAATTCCTGGGGCCCACACTTCCATCACAATGGAATATCTACAAGGGAGGTTGCACTAATAAAAAAGCAGAATCTGAACTCACACAGAGGTAGCTGAGCTGTGAATTCCCCGGATGGATGTTCTTACTTGGGAGTAAGGGTGGACTTCCCTTTCTCCAGTACAGCTAAGCTGCTTTCAAAATAAAATAAATTAACACTCTTATTCTGCAGTAGGAGTGTCCACCCAGGCAATGAATAACAGTGCAGTATAGTTTATTTCCTAATTTCCCCATATGGATGAGACTTAAACTAAGGGGAGAATAAGGAGCAGTAAAGAACAGAAATGTATTTTCTGTTCCTTTTCCAGTTTGCCTCTAAGACCTTTCACACAGGGGAAATTATGGTGCTCTGAAAACACACATTTATTTACTTTTCACTGCTATTCCTGCATTTGCACATGCATTTTTGAAAGAGATTTGTGTTTTGTGCAAGACCTTTTGCATTCTCCTACAATTGACGTGCAGTTGAGCCTGTCTGTTCATGACATCATTTCTCTTTTCATGGCCATGGCCCATGATATCAAGCTACTCAACTTCACTGCAAATTAGATCTTGTTTTTATTCCTAGACTGCACATCTGATAAAATTGAAAATTAAAGCTAAGAACTGTAAAAACAATCAAATTTCTTTGTGCATGAGTGAGTTATTTTTAACTTTAAGTTGTTGAATTAACACTCCCTGTAAAATGTCTTTATTTTCTGAGGCTGATATCAAGATAACTTCCATGAAATATTATTGGCAAACTTCCCGCAGCAGTCAATGGGAGCCTTGTATGTATTTTTCAAGCAGATGTGCTGTATTAAGCCTAAATGAGAATCTTTTTTTATCAAATGGGATGCAATATGTTATTCTTGATTAAAAAATTCCAAGTAACCTCTCCCCCTCCCTTTCCTCTCCCCAAACATATTTAGTACAATTTACAGATCATTTTACATAGGTAAAAAATAAGTTCTCAAGTGTTTAAAAAAAGCAGGATTTTACTATGCCTCAAATGCTTTTCTAGCTCATTCCTATGAATCTGAAGTATGAAAATGTCTCGAATCTTTATGAGTGAAGAGAAAGTATATGCCATCTGTAACAGCCAGGAAAGTCAATTTAATACTTTTCCCCGTGTTTAGAGTAAGCTCTAAAATATTTTCTGGTGATGTAGTTCTTGCTGTTGTTTAGTTCTAATAAAGGATTTTAAGTGCTAAAAAAAAAAAAAAAGTAATATTTTTAACATCTCTCCTGGGGTTTCTAATTTGTGCCGCTTACCAAATGATTCGCACTGTACCAAAATACAGGAGATTGATGAGACAGGAAAAGTACTGATTTAACATCCCACATATAAAATTACTTCTCAGGCTCCACATATAGTCACAATGTTTAGAGAGTGAAGAAAACGGGACTTGGGAGTCACATTCTGACTCACTTGTGAGACTTTGACCCACTTATTCAATTCTGGATTCAGCAAAATACTGGAGCACTTTAAACTTGTTATCTGAGGTTTCTTCTAAAGGTCTGTTACTGTTGATCTCTTTATATCTCAGTTTACACAGTTACAAACCTAGATAATTAATTCTTACCTTCTAGGCTTTTGTGGGAGTTAAAAAATAGCTGTAATGTTCCTTGAAGCCCTTTAATGAAAACTGGTTTATTGAAGTACTTGTCATTTACCTGACTTCATACTCTGGGATGAGAGATCACTGGTGTTGCCCAGGTCCCACGCATCATTTCTGCTGGGATGGGAATTTAAGTCTCTTGAGTGTACTGGGTCAGGATTACAAAGATCAGGTGCTTTGGGAGCTGGTCGTTTTCTGAATTACACATAACTTTATCCTGATTTTGAAAGCACCAAAATGTAGGCAAAATCAGTTATGTGCCCCCTCTCTCTCTTTAAAGACAATATATCTTTAATGCCTCCATGTACAGAATAGCTCCTGAGCACCTGCAAGGCATGCAGAGGTCACACTGTCCTTGTAATTCCTCCCCTTCCTGCCATTACCTTTTTTTCCCAAGGTTCGAGCCATTATCATTCAGCAGTTGTGCAGCTTTTCTTTTCTTCCATCCCCAAATTATTATTGTTTCCCTCCTACCTTCTACCCCTCCCGAACCATAATGGAGTCCTCAGCTGTAAATTTGCTAACTATAAAGATTTTTGCTTGAAATGTTTTGAAAATGCTGCGAGAAAAAAAAAAAAAAAAAAAAAAAGAAAAAGAAAAAGAAAGGAAAGCCTATGAACAACACGCTGTGCCATGCTCCAGCATTGCACTTCTATGGGAAAGATAATAAAGATATTAGCACTCATATAATTTCAGATAGGAAATGAAACCAGACATGAAAGAAACACTAGCTCCAGCTGTTGAGTGGGAATCAAACTAGCTATGGGAATTACAGGTATTGTCACCGGAGACAGCCTGACTTCTGAGAAATGACCTCAGGTGTAGGAGCTTGCTGTGGCCCCTTGCAGATATTAACACCTAATTAACAATCTGCAAGAGCATCCTACATCTTAATCACCAGTGAGGTGAGAATGACAATCACAAGGAGGAGAAGGAGAAGGGAAATGGTAATTTTTCCTCTGCACGCACCATCTAATAACCATGGTTATTCAGATGCAGCTAAATGCGATTTCCTTTTAGTCATTTCTGTCTATTGGAAGGCACAGTAAGTTCATTTGCTGCAGGTAGGCAGCGGAGGTGAGAATTGAATTGATCTGAGATACTCTGAAAAATTGACCCTGAGGTCATTCCTAGTTTAAATTGGGAAGTAAGGCTGAGCTCGTGTCTTCCCTTTCTTCTCTCCCCTCTCCCTACTCTTCCTCTTTTTGTGTTTTCAGGCATATGAGTCTGTACGGCGTAATTACTTAAACATACTCTGATGGTGGGGAACCTTGTTCCCTCAAAGTTAATCAAAATAAAGAGAGCTTTTGTTAGCGGTGATAGGTAATTAAATCTCAGCTCGGCGTTGTGCGGGGCCTTTGTGCCGGGTTATTGACGGCAGAGCCGGGCTCCCCGGCCCTTCTGTGGCAGCACAGCCCGCAGCAGGCACCAACACTGAGACCCAGGCTAAATTTAGGAAAGGGGGTGTGAAGGGCTGGAAATCTTAACGGGGCCAAGCTGAAAAGGAGAGGGGTGCATGGCAACACATCCCGAGTCTCCCAGAGGAAGGGCGATTTCCCTGGGGAGAGGTGCATGTATTAAAGAGGAGAAAATCAGAGGTGGCACTTCTCCTGCCTCTCTGCAATCTTCTGGCTGTGGTTTTAGCCAGCAACAGCTGTAAGTGTGGATAGGAACAACCTATTAACCCAATTTCAGCTTCACTGTAGACACCTAGGGCCAAATTCTGCTTCCAGTTACCTGGTGTAAATGCTCAGGAGCGTGGGGAGGCTGATGGAGAGGCTCTGGGCTTAGTCTCATGCCAGAGGGCTGGTGCTAGTAAAAAGCAAGCAAGAAAGTAAAACAAATACCAGATTTACTTGGTGCCACCAAAGCCAAAGCAGGAGTAACCTCTCTGGGATCTGTACTGATGCTCCAGCTTGCCTCTGTATCACTTGGGCAGGATCTGATGGAGTTGTAATGTAATGCCTTTTAATGGGTGCTTTTATGTGTGCTTCCAAACAGCTTCCACTTTCAAACGCCTTTACCTTTACGAGAGAGTTAAAATTCGAGGGAATGAGGAATAAGCACATTTTGTAGTCCTCATTCTGCAGTGGTTCTACCCACGGCACTCTCTTGCTGTGCTCAGGAACAAACTCTTTCCGTATTACTTGGACCCAAATTATATTCTAATAAGGAGAGAACGGCAAAGTGAAGACAGCATTGTAATAACCACTCAGCTTCCATGGAAACTCCCATCATTTTCTTTCCCATGACAAGAGATAATCTCTGTGGTTTTTGTTATGTTCACTTCTTCGACTCCTTTAGCTTTGTTTTCGTGTGTTGGCCTTGCACTAAAAGATATAACTTGACATCTTGTGTCTTCTCAGCTAAAATGGTATCAGTTCCTGGACTTAATGTCAGCTGTACCCAGATCAAAGGCAGAAACATAAAAGTTGACATATATTATTTATTTCATGGTTTACATCAATGATGCTTCTCTCTATCCTTTTTTGTTACTATTGCTGATGTTTTGCCCATAATGTTGCGCTCACTTCTCAAAAGTGTTTGTCCCCTACAGACACATATTCATATTAATGTAATCCATCAGCAGCTAACAAATGCCAGCTCACTTCAGCATTTCCCGCACATCCAAAAATCCCATTGTTTTTGCAGGACTTGGGTGTGCAAAGAATGCAGGATCGGGCCCAGGGGTGGAATTTCGGAGCTGAGATTTTCTCGCTCAGCCCCAGCACTGCCCGGGGCTGGCTGGAGCAGCAGCCTGGGGCGCTGGAGCAGGGAGTGGGAGACACTGCATTCTCTCCCTGCGTTGTGAGTTGCTGCAGAGGCGAGACGAATGTCAGGCTTTGAGGGGAGCAAAAGCCCTAAACAGGCTTTTTTTTTTTTTTTCCTCCTGTAGTTTGGGTTTTTTTCCCCTCTACCTTTACCCATTTTTCTTGCTTGCCTTCAGAGTCCTGAGTGAGTAATAGAGTGTCTGTCTTACAACTGTGTCCAGAAAACCATCTGAGATCAGTCAGGAATGCTGCTCCAACCTGTGCTTCCCTCTGACTGCTCCGTTTAGTGTAAAACTTTCCTTTTTTCCCCTCTGTCAACAATTGTGGCAGGTTTTACTTCCTGAGTTACAGAACCAGCTGAAATGCTGAGTCTGATCTTGCCCCCTACCCTCCCACGAGCTATTTTTTTCCACTATGAAAATAATAATGCTTGAGAACCATCCTTGGCTTTTTTGTTTTGTTTTCTTTTCTTTTGTTTAGTTTGTTTTTATTTTAAAGCTTGCTGACAATTGTCAAATGTTCATTCTAGCAAAGAAGTCCTGGGAGGGTCTAGCCCCGGTGCACAGCCGGCAGGAGTAATTTGCAGTGCTCCTTGGAGCTCAGCTGTTCAGCCAATGCGTGTTGCTTTACTATTTCTTTAAAATTTAATTGGGATCAGGCAATCAAGTGTCTCCAAATTTTTTGCCTCTTCAGGCTGCAATAAAGCCACTTATAATTTATAATCAAAGTTTGGTATCGTTAAACTAAACTGTAAAACCTACTTCAGGGCTTCAGTCGTAAAATAAGTATACAATAAATATTGCAGTGGGGCTTAGGTAGCACTGCTCTAACAACAGCACGTGAATGAACATACACACACACATATTTCACACTTCTTCTTTTTTTTTTTTTTTTTGAGTGTGCGTGCATGCGTTTAGTTCCAGAGGTAAGAAAGATATAAATAATAGATAACTGACATGTATTCTTTCTTGGAAGGATTGAAGCTAAGATAGATTTATAGCCCAAGTAGTTAATTTAAATGCAAAATGAAGTGTTAATTCATTAAAGTCGTTTATGCATCAACATTATTTTTATGTCTTTATTTATATTTTCCTGTAATATGCAGCAATGTAGTATTCATCCTGGGGTTTTTTTCTGTCTGTTGACTGTACTGCTCCTTTGCTTAGATTTTTTTCTAACAAGGCAGCTCATTTAGAAAGAAATGTTTATGTGAAGTGCTTGTCAGTTGGCATTTTTACTGGTGTGCTAACCCAAAGGTAAAATATAAAGGCACGTCTTTTCCTTGCTGGCTTGTTGCTACTAGAAGGGTTCCTCCCTTGTTAGCTTGATAAATAATTTTACTAGCGGGAATCTGCTGAATTTTTATGCTTGCTGTCTATTTTCTGCTTGCTGCAAATAAATTCCAGCACTCAGAGGGCACTAAAACTCCAAACACATGGTATTTTCCCATTTTGTTGCTGGTTGCCTAAAATATTTATTTCATCTTGTGTTTTTAATTAAATCTTTTTTAAAAAAAAAAGTGTAAGAAAAAAAATCCCTCAAGTTATACAATTATTTCCAAATGAATGTTTTAGTCTGAATTGTATCTAATATAAAGTCTTGAGTTTAAATAACACATTATCACAGGTACACTAAATGGGTAGTGTTAAATCAGTCATCACTCCAACTACCTAATGGTTTTCAGATTAAGTGCAAGGATTATTTATTGATATATTATCCCTTTAAGCATTTCTTGCAATTTATTATATACTTTTCTTTTTCCCAGTTTGCAATCAAGAAAGTTAATTTAATTTGCCATATAAGAATTCAAGTTTGGCAAGAGAATGCACCAAACAGCTTTAGGTTACGGGTTGTTGTGGCATGTATGGCAGAAAAAAGTTTGCAGGAAAATAGACTGGGGAGGCTAAAGTGGAAGAGCAATTGATTCATGTGGGGTTTTTTGTTTGTTTGTTTGTTTATTTTAAGCATTTTAAAATTTAATTTAACTCAAGAAAGCAAGAATCAAACCCCAAAATCACCATTGCAAACTCTGCCTGTCAGAGGATGTTTGTCACTGTCGCACATCTGGAGTCTCGCTGCTCCTTGGCAGCACATCCCCCCTCAGTGTCCCACTGCCTCATTTTGGGGGGTTTCACAGCCTTGCATGGATTCAGGAGCTGCCTTTGCAAGGCTTTCTTTCCTCCAGCAGCGCCTTCAGGTGTTGGGATCTGCCCGGGGTCAGGTCCTCCTGCCTGGCCCGTGGGTGCTGCTGTCAGGGGAACAGATCACTCTGCTTCCAGCAGGATCCCTCGGTGGGGCTCACGTGGAGCAGCCCCACTGTTCCCCAAGTTGCAGGGATGCAGCCAGCATCGATTCCTTACACACGTGCAGTTCAGTGGGTGAGCACGGAAAGAACCTGGATGCAGGCTGGGACTGCTGCCTATCCCATGCCCACTCCATCCCTTCCAAGAGAGGGGATGCAGGGGAGCCAGGCAGCAGGCCCTGTTCAGGATTTCCCTCAAACAGAAGAAAGACAAATATCTTTGAAGATGGCAGGCAAATCCACGCTAAATTTTAGAATAATTTGCATCGTTTTAGCACAATTTTTCTAAAAGCAACCGTCGAACTTTGCCCTAAATTCTTGCATTCCTACACCAACCACCCTCCCATTCATTTGCTTATTTCCATGAGAATTAGGTGATGGATCTGAGCAGTGTGAGCACATGCTGCTGCCTGGCTGCCCTGCAGACATCAGCCTTTTCATTTACATGAGCACATCCCAAATCAAGTAATCGGCTGGTGGGAAGAACTTATGCACCAGCCCTGAGCAGATAAAGGAAAAGTTTGAGAAGTGGGGCAAATTACCCTTGGGGGCTCGGCCATATAAAATCATAAGTGGAACAGGGTTAGGAGGAATCTCAGGAGGTGATGTAATCCACCCCTTTGCCGTGAGGCAGGGTCAGGCATTACGTTAACCCTGATGGATATTTGGATAAGCTGTTGTTTAAACCTCCCATGGAGAGTGCGACACCTCCGTGGAGCCTCCCTGGCAGATCTTCACCACCGTCCCTTCTCAAAAACATCTCTCCTTGTCTAACCCACAGCTAAGGTCCCTCATATCCCCACACCCAGGACAGCCCACTCCCTTCCTCTTTGCTCTGACCCTTTGCATATTTGCAGGCTGTTTTTATGGCTTGCAGCAGTGTCCTTTTCTCTAGACTAAACAGCTCCACGTTTTCCAGTCTTTCTTCATAGGTTATGGTCATGACATTGTTATTTAATATCTTGTCTGAAGAGTCTGCATACAGTAAACCTGCTGGAATTCAATTTACCTGTGTTGAAAAGGACTGCGAGGATGCTGCCTGGAGGCTTTACAGCATCTGAAAGGGGAATAATTTAATTCTCACTCTGATATTCTGTCTTTTGCAGGATGGAAGGTACAGAGCATTTCTTTACCTGGGAGTGTTAACTGCAGCCTCCCCACGAATTTACCCTGGTAACAGGAATATTGTAGTGCAACGTGGAGTCAGAGTGTAATGACAAGCTTTGGGAAACATGTTTTAACATTTTATAATTTTATATATGAAAGTAAGAATGGGAGATAGGATTCAGCCTCTGTGGTTGTAGGTAACACCTTGGGGTGTTCAAGGTGCTGCATGCATAATCTGTCCCACAGGTTTCATGAATTTCAAAAGCAGCTGAGCAGCTACAGCCATCTGCACACCACCTTTCCCTCTGCTGGTGTTGTTGCTCAGCTCCAGCTTGGGTGGATCCAGATTTTCCATTGTGACAGAAGGAAGTTTGCCCCAAAATGCCACAGATGAAGATGAACCAAAGAGGATCTCTTGGCCATCTGGGTGGGCTTTGCTCTTGGCTCTAAGTTACTGTTTTAAAAGTTGAAAAATACATTTTGTGCTTTTTCAGTGAAGATTCTCTTTCCTTGGGGAAAAAAATTAAGGGAAACAGAACCTGCTAATTCTGTTTCTCTCATTGACTTCCAGTGTCTTGCCTGGGAGGTTGGTAGGGAGATATGCTGGAGCAAACCAAAAGTATTTACTTGTGAGTAAATATTCCCCAGGGAGTTTTCTTCTCAGATGTGCTGGCACAAATTGCTCTGCAGTGGGATTAATCTGCATGGCAGAATACCAGGCGGCATCTCCTGGAGGTGGATTTAAATTTTGTAGGATTTTGGCTTCCTCACAGAAGTCTTAACCAAACCCTGTCTTGAAAAGTGCTAATGGATGTGCACATGCTGCCACCTCACTCAGACACACCAGGTACCAGTCCTGGAGGTAAAATTTGACAGATGTTGAAGGGTGACAATTGGGGTGTTCATACCCATAATATACTTTTATGAGGGGAAGATAAGCATGTACCTTTATGATACAAATATCTTTCTTCTTTGAGGTTCTACCTGTGCTTTGCATTGTATACATCCCCTTATAAAACTGCTTTGGACATCCATATACCCCCAGTGATCACCTCATCAACTTAAAAGTTGTCTCATCTCTAAGTATGAACTTTCTGTATGCAATGAGAGTGTATGCAGAACCAAGGAAAGCAGCTATCAAATCAAGTAAATTATTTTACCCCAAGATTTTTCTAGCTCTAAAGGAAGATCTTGTTGAGAAATATTCACAGAACTCTGTTTTGTGGAAAGCAAAATGAGAGTGACCTTGCTGAGCCGTTGGCTCAAGTCATAGATGTAGCAGCAGAAGAGAAAATATATACTTCCTTCCTTAAAGAATGGAGTTAGGGACCAGTTCTCACCATGGGAAAGAAGAGAGAGAGAAATGTATTGTCTTCCTTTCAGTAGTTCATTTTTCTTTGCAAAGTGATTAATGCATTACTATAGCGAATTTATTGTATAGCCTGATTACCATTGCCTAATAAATCTAAACAACTGTGACTGTCATGGTGATAAGGCTGGCATGATTTTGTCTCTCTTAAAAAAGGTTTATAAGTTAAGCTTAACTTTTAGCTTTCTGTATTTCTGGGATAAAATTTATTTTGGCCATTACAGCTCTATCTGTTTGAAACGGCACCAAAAGGAAATAAGTTTTTCAAAAGGACGGTATATTATAGGAAGAGTTTTACCTTCACTCAATTTGCAAAAGAAAGTGAACATCAGCATTAAAATGGAAATGAAGTTCAGGAGAAAATAATAACTCAGATGTTTAAAAAAGATTTTAACATTTAAAAGGGACTTTGCAAATATCAAGGATGGACAACCCAATTAAATTAACTGTGTTATAGTCACCGCTGTTAACACCTCGGGCTCAGCTTTTCTCAGGCTACTGGAGTCTGCTGAGGGCTTGTCTCTGCCTGGATGAGAGACTTCCAGGGAGCTGCAGGAAGAAGGGCTTGTGATAATGAGGGCCATTTTCTTTGAATCACAGGGAAAGTGGTGCTGCAGTATTGGTGCTGTGGCTGTGCTGAACCAGAGCCTGAGCAAGTGCTGGGGTTAGGAAAGGTCTCTTGGCCACACAGGCATTTCCCACTGCCCACACTCCACTCCACTCTGTCACTTAGAACATGGAGATCAGTCGTTTCTTTTTAATCCTTCCCTCTCTCCCTGAACACGTGTGAAAGAGCTCTGCACCTCTGTGCTGCAGAGTTCATGGCTGTTCTTGCTGAATGCTGTGGTGAGGGTCACTCTCGTGAGAACACCCAGCCTTTGGAGGGTGTGATGTGGGAAGAGATCAGGTTCCCAAGTGCAGGGATGTCCATTTAGACCCTTCTTTTCCCACTAGCCACAAGGTACCAGTGCAGGGCAATAACAGGGTGTTTAGTGGCAGGGAAGTTTCCACGGCCTGGGTTTTCTACACTTTCTCTCTCCCAGGGCTCCTGCCCACCACCATGCCTCACAATCTCTCCCTCAGAGCAGCACCAGCTGCTTTTGAAGAAGCAGAGATCACTGAGACATCTTTGTACATCTTGGTCCACCATTCTTTTGTCTTCCTCTAGGTCTTCTGCACAAAACTTGGGACCACGGCAGAGAATGTGGCCTATTTAGTTGGTAGAGAACTCAGTTGTCACATGAGCTGTGAGTCATAAAGTGCAAATGTCTTCCAAAAAGGTGCAGCTGAAATTTCTTGCATAGTTGTATGAATTTTGTAGTATTAAAAAAGACCAGGAAAAGATCAGGAACCTTCCTACAGCCTTCAGCTGGGGCCCATTGCAGCCAAGCTCTGGGAACAATGTATTTGGATTAGGAGATACAGAGTAAATTATTTGTTTGGAGTGAGGACATATGAAGGTGATAAAGGCAACAGTCTGTTCTCTAGCCTCTGAAAACTCTGTATTATCTCTTTGTGAAGGAGATATCTTCATTTCTCTTCTCTGAAGACCTTGCGCCTCACAGGCTGTCTGCTTCCATGGGTGTATTCATGACCATGGTGGGAAAGGATCTTCTGTGCAGCTTGCAAGGTGTCTGGAAGACCTTTCACTCCCCATTACATAGGAGACACCATTCCCATTGACAGTCATCAGTGATGTTTGATTTGGAGTGCCCATACTGGAGTTTGGGTCTGGGGACATGAATCTAATGTCTCAAAAACATCAAGGCTTGCTTGTGGGGCTGGGAGTAGCTGGTAGCTTGTATTAAAAAAAAGTTGAAGGTCTTTGCCTGATTTTAAGCCCCTGAACTCCTGGAATTTTTTCCTTATTTTACGTTTTTCCTCAGTTACATTGTAGATTATCTTGAAGGCAGTAGAGTTCAAAAGGTCTCTATTTAGATATGAATTACTTCATTCAGGAATAAAGAAGGGGGAAAAAAAGGAAGTTACTTGGTACAATCTGGTACAATCAAGTATCATGAAGGGGGGAAAAAAAGCCTTAAGCTTTTGCATGGGCTTTCAAGGGCTCAAAGGCTTCTTTTTTTCCCTGTGTATGCTGAACATCTTGAAAATAAACCAGGGTATTTCAAAAGAGAAGATAGATGTGTCTGTTCAAATAGGCATTGCATTTGGAATTGGTGCCTCTGGTTGTTAAACAGAATCCTTGTTTAACGTCCTCATTAAGAACTGTGACTTACCACCAGTTTTATGAAGATCAAGTCATTTACTTTTAAAGTAAATTAAAGCAAATTTCTCTGTGGTGACAAGTCAATAAAACAATGGAAGGCTCAAGTTTTTCAATCACCCAACATCTGTTCCTTGTTTTCCTCTAGCTGTAGATACCCTGTGTGCAGCAATAGGTGAACAGAGTGAGAGCCAATAGCTGTAATGGTTGGGGGGATTCTTCTGGATTTTTTTTTTTTT
>VWYP01015304.1:78423-147757 GCA_013400435.1 Pycnonotus jocosus
TTTTTTTTTTTTTTTTTTTTTTGTGGGTAGTATGGTTTGGATTGGGTTTTCTTTTTGTTTGTTTGTTTGTTTCTTTGTTTGCTTGTCTTTTTCAACACAGTGTTTGCTTAATACCATAACCAATGTCCACTTTTGGAAAGGGTAATTTTGTCGTTTCCTGTGGCAGCATGTTCAGAGCTCTGTTGACACGTGAGTGGTGACAGCCGATGGCTCTGATGCTGCATTTCTCTGCTGGAAGCACAGTGAGCTGGTACAGGGTAGTGTCAGTGGTGAAACACTTCTTGGAGGCCCAGTCAGCACAAATGAGACCCCTTCTTTTGTCCGAGCCACCCACACCAGCAGCAGACACCTCTGAAGCTGAGGGATGTTCTCTGAGCTGTGGTGGGAACTAGGTTATAGAAAAACCTCCCTGAAACCACTTCCATGCTGTAGCCACACGTAAGCTCTTTGTCTTGAAATGTCTCAGAGAGAGGGCAGCAGATGAAACCCAAGGTATCGGGTCCATTTTACATTTCAACGAGTGCAGGATGCAAACGGCACTGCGTTTGTTTTAAGGGTTCTGGAGGGTTTGGCATTTGCTGGTGTGAGAACTGCCTCCCTGCTGTGTGAAACATTCACTTGTGGATTTGTGCTGTGTGGGAAACGCTGGCAGAGTGGAAAAGAGAGGGAAAGCTCTGCTGGGAAAGTAAGAGGGGGCTGAATATTATTCACTTGGGGCACAAGTCTTTTCCTAATTCCTCTTGAGAGGGTAGTTTGTCTTGGACAGGATAGCACTGACTTTTGGAACAGTTGAGGAGGACAGGAAGTCATTACTGGATTCATATGAAAATTAGGGAGCTCAAGATCATTTTATACATTTTTAAAAAATGTCAATGAAGGTCCAGAGGCCTTTGCTGCTGAAACTATCCCACCCTTTGAAATCTGCCTGCTCTGTCACACATGGTAATGGACCCCATCTTCTGAGGTGTAGGTATGTGTTTTATCTCATGGTGTCCTCTTCTGCGCCCTCAGGTTGAAGATATTTGGTGGGAGTAGTTTGCCCTCATTCAGACCTTTTTGGGGGCAGGAAATGGGCTGCTCTACTTTATAGGAAATGAGTAATTAGGTCTCACCAAATTCAAGCTACCTGACTGTGGGAACCAGGCAACTTCTCCTTTGAGTTTTTCTAGAAAAGAACTGACAAATTCTTTGCATGCTTCTGTGATGCTACACTAAATTTTAACATACAGAAGCACATAGATTTATCAAGCAGTTCTGAAATCTCTGTTTTGTCCGAAGGATGAATAATGTAATTACCATATTTAAAAACCCACCAAAAATTTCCACCAACCAACCAACCAACCAATGAACCAGAACTGAAACTCTAAACTTGATGAGTTTTTGGATGATAAAAGAAATGGTAACATTTAATCCATCCCAATAATGTTTTGGTAATTCCTGCTTATTTGCAGCTTAATAACTGAATATGGGAAACTATAAATTTAAATAGCTTTCTCTGCTTTCTTGTTGTCCACATAAAGTGATGCTGCATTCAGTCAAAGGAGGAAGCAGATGAGCCAACGAGCCAAGATGCAGCTTTCTGGGGTATGAGCTGTCAGGACATGGGGGTTCCTGTTCAACCCCTTCTTTTCCATGGTTTCAGTGGGCTTTGGAAGGATGTGTGATCATCACGCTTGGACTCATGATATGCAGGAGATGTACACCCAAAGGCAATGCACAGATGCATCTTTGTAGGAAAAGTGTTTCCTGGGAGCACTGACCCACGGCGATCTGCAGCCAGCACAGGGAAGGAGCCTACTGTGGGAAGGGTCATGGACCACTGCTGGAACAGCCATGCTGCTCCCAGTGGGGACATCTTGGCAGCTTCTTGCACCAGGGCTCTGGCAGCACTGAGGTCAGATCTTTTTAAGGCAGCTCATTTAAAACGGAGAGCCTGCATTTTATTTTTTAAGTGTCATGGTGGTTTTATTTTTTTAAGTGTCATGGTGGTTTTTAGCTGTCAAGAGAAACCAAGGGGATCAGGGCATCCAGGGCCAGCTTCCTTCCTTACATTGATGATTGATAGAGATGAATTGTGCAAGTGCAGCACTAATTGATCTTAATGCAGAGCTCTGTCTTCCACCCAAGGCCATCAGCCCAAATCATTCCTGCCATGAAATGTCCTGTGAGAGGTCAGAAACCCCCTACATTGTAACAACAAGGTGTTGTAGCAACAGCTGCCGGGTTTTTACTCCTTTCTGCCAGTTTTACTACTACATTTTATTTATTTGGTAGGGCCAGAGATAGGGACATACATCCTCACTTTGACCCTGGCATCTCCAGGTCCTATTCCTCTCTGTCTCTTCCCTTTTTCTTACTTTTAGTCATGTAGATAGAAGGAGACTCTGTAAAGACCTCAGAATCAGCCCTGCCCACTGCTCCTTCCATTTCTTCTTTCAGGATTAAATCAAACATTCACCAAACCCAGTGAAAAATCCTCCTTTGTGGTGGTTGTTCTGAACTGTTACCAAAACCACAGAAATGTCTTAAAGCACAAATAGATATCCCTCAAAGGCAACCTTGTTTTGTGAGCATCTCCTGCAGCATGGGAAGCACTCTCCATTTCTCTGGGGTTCAGGGGGAGGTTTGGTGCTCAGCTCCTCCTGGGACTGCTTAACCTTGGGCAGGATGGGACCATTTGTGGGGCTAATTCTGAAATCCATTTGTGTAACTGTTTGAATTCCCAGGTCGTACAGTTTATCTAGAGATCTACTCAGAGGTGAGTGTGAAGTAATAGTGCTTTGCACTTCCTGGGTGTCTTTCATCTTTCCAAATATTTATTAAATAGCCCTCAAAACAGCCCTGTGAGGCAGATAAGAGATGGATGGATATGGCTCCTTTCATGCACCAGTGGAACCCAGCAGCTGTCTGGCTCTGTAAAACAACCCTGCCTCCAGTTTGGGGCAGAATAGGAAGTAGATAACAAACATGTATCTTTTTGAGGGTGCAGAAAGAATTTAGTAAGCTAAAATTTAATTACCTGTGCTGGAACTTGGCCAGAAAATCGAGGCTCACCTCCCTCCTTTCATTGCTTTCACTGGAGTCAGTAACTCCATCAGGTTCTCGTCCTGTTTGAAGTTTGATCTTGCACCTGGTTCTGGCTTGAGTGGATGTTGAACTCAGAACAGGGAGCCCTATCTGGAGTTCTGCACCTGTCTTTTTCCCATAAATATTTGCTCCTGTGCCATTTTCCCTGACAAAGTTTTCACATTGAGATTCTCTCTCTGATGTTCCCAGGGCACTCGGAGATGCACAGCAAGAATTCTCTTTTGTTTGCCTTTGCAGCGTGTAACTCTAGAGCATAAAAATGTTGAAGCTAGAACTCAAATTTTCCCTATTTTGTGTTAATGCTTTTTATTAAATCTCCAGACTCTCTTTAAAGCTTCACAGAGAGCAATTTATTGTAAAGCTACATTTACTGTACTTTATGTCCAGGGTAATTGCTTGTTTCATCTAATTCAGATTATACTGGCATATAAGAAAGACTATCCCAAGATGAGAAGAGGTGAATTATTAATCAAGAAAGTTTTAGAATTGAGATTTTAAATGTACATTCCAGATATATGTGTAATATTTAGAAACAGATCTGAAAAGAATTGTGTGATGTGCTTTAATCAAATTTGAAAAGAAAATAACCAGACATCAAATGTTAGAAAGGAATTGACCAATAAGTCAAATCTGGAAATGAAAGTGATAGATAAATCAGGTTTTAAAAAGCAGACAACCAATATGTCAAGTGCACAGTGTGTTTATTGAAGTAAGGAATTGCTTGGATGTGACTGAATCTGTGTGCTACAATTATGCAATTAAATACTTGAAATCCTTCAATAGCAAATTATATGTGCAGGTGTACACAGACACAGGTGCCTCTATACATGTACACAAAATAAGCACACGTATTCCTTTGCAGTTCTTTCAGCCACACTAACAGCCTATGATATTCTAGGTGTACCCAGGATTTCAGTTTGAAATGTCTCCATTTCAATATTCTCATGTTACTGTGCCTGAACACCTCATGTTTCCAGCTCTTTTATAAATAGTAATTGTAAGTGAAGCCCAGATTTTAAAAATTATGGGACAGGTCTTGTTCTGAAAGCTTTCTGCTTTTGTTTTCTGATTCTAATTGTACACTAGAAGCAACACAAATTCCTTTGGCTAATTCAAAGTATTTTGATGGACAGCTTGGGCCCAAAGCATATTTTCAAGATCAAGACTATAAAAATCTCACCATGGAAAAATCATCATTTGCCTCACTGACTTTGATTTACATCTATGTTACAGAGCCATGAAATTTAAAATAAGATGATCTAAATTGTCCTATAATAATGTGGGCATGAATGTATACTCCTGGTGGCAGAGTTTCCCTGTCACTATACCAAATGAAATCTAGTTTTTAGTGCCAATCAGTTAGGCATCATTAACCCTTTAAGAATGTTATTAGCATTCTCACAAAGCTTTTCATCATGTAACAAATGTTTTCAGACTAAACTTCTCGAGGTCAAACAATCCAAGCCAGAAAGATTTAGGACTTTTTTGTCCTCTGCAATATTATGTGTACACTCTACATCACATCAAATTTAAATTATTAGCGGTGGTTTTTAAAAGCTTGGAAAAAGGTAGTATTTGAGTTAAAAAGCAGTCCTTCATAAGCTGTCCCCATGTGCTCCTCCCCCTCATCCCTTTTTTTGCTGTATAGTAGAAAAATTGCTCTGTACATGCATCCTCCAGGATCCAGGAATGAAAATTGCTTTGCATTTGCTATTACATTATGGTGCTCTCCATTCTGTATTTTTTTTTCTCAGTTCATGTTGTTCTTTTTGCAATAAGTGTATGTTTGAATTGAATTGAAGAGTAGCATATTAAAGAACTGGTTTTCATAGCTGTTTATGTCCTTTCATCCAAAGAAGTGTGAGAAAAGCAATCAAGGCTTCAGATTGACATGCTAAAGCAAGAACTATCAGAAAAAGCATCTTGCCGTTGGAGTGTGGAATATTTGCATACCCAGTGTGTCTGTATTAGATCAGACCAAACCAAGGTATTTATAGAACCAGCTTCAGCCTGTGGTCAGGCCTATAATGAACAACCTGATTTAGTTTCAGGTAAAGTAATTATTAATCTATTCCCCCCAACTTTATGCCTCTGAATGTGTCAAAATGTAGCATCTATAACCCTGACTCAGTGTATTATTCAGACTTTCCATCACTCTGTTTTTCAGCAGATGGCATCTAGGTGACTTGCAGTCTTATGAGTGGGATTTATGAAGTGAAATAGAGAAGCTTAAAAAGTAATTGCAGAGACAGGAGGAAAAATTAGAAATTAATATCACTGTAGGAAATGGAAGCAGCCCTCACGTGGAAGTGAAATTCTCAATTGGTAGCTTTTACATCAAAAGTGGTGTTTGATTTGTATTTATTGCAGTATAAATAATGTGATGCAGGCAGTAGTATTGTATTCAGTAATTTCTCTTGCAGGCATTTGGGATGAACTTGCCATGAAAGACAAGTGAGTAAGGAGCTGTATGACTGCTACTCCTCTGCTCACAGAGAGCACTGCATCTTTCAGCTGGGATTTTGGGAAAGATGCTGCCTGTGCAGTTCAAGTAAAACATCCTGTATTTTTTGGCTCAAAATATCTCACATTAAGGTTTTGCTGATGAATCGATGTGGCCCATGGAACAACCTGAATTACTCACTGAGACAACGTGAATGTGTGTGAACTCAGGCTGGGTAAACATTCAGTGTTAAGGGAAGGATGAGACCCTAGAAAATCAAGAGTACAGTTCACATGACTGGCTGAAAAATATGCTTCTATGCTATTGATGAATTTAAGCAGTATTTATAATAGATTTGCACAGCAGCAATAGTACAGAGAGTATTTTTCTCTGAAAAAGGGCAGTGGCAGTGGTAGCATAAGGGATCAACATTGTGGATTATAACAACTCCATTGCTGAAATTCAGTAGAAATAAGTGCCACATTTTGCTTTGGAGACAGTTTAAAGCACCACTTTTCTTCTCTGAGGTGCCTATCCAGTATGAATCCTGTGTCACCAGTGAATACAGATTCATGGCCAGCTCCAGGTAATCTGTGCTTAGAGCCCTACAGAAATTCCCATGGGAATATGCTAATCTGGATTTGCTCTATGTGTGTTGGCACTGTGGTGCAGTGATGATTTTGAAAGAAAACATGGATATGGCAGGTGATTTGTTCTTTCAGTGCTAGCTCTGCAGGTTTTTTGGACCAAAATCCCCATGTAAGTACAAAATTAACTTGATCTCCAGCCTCTCTGATTTGAGTCAGACTCAGCTGTATGTGCCTATGTACAGACTTAACACTTTAATGAATCAAGATCTAAATTCACATCTTCCTAAGACTAATGCTCAAGAATGAAGAGGTTATTTGTCTGTCCTAGTGGAATCCTTTTTGGTACAACATATTTGACAGCTCTATGTAAATTCACAGTGGTGTATGAAATACTTTTCCCCATCATACACTGTCTTTGTCACTACCTTCTCTTAACCTTTATCTCAGTAGAAAAGAATATTTAGAAAAGCACACTTGAAAAATGGGCACTAAAAACTTACTGCCTGAAAACATAAAAATTGCTTTAACTAAACATTTCTGAGGCTTAAGGAACTTCAAAAAGAAATTTGGAATCATAAAAAATACTGAAGGTATTCCTTTGTTGTTGTTGTTGTTGCTTGAAAAAGGAAAGTAATGGCTTCAAAATATGTGCACTGAAGAGAGGCTTTTGTTCTGACAAGTTGTACATCAAGTTTCAGCATTAGGGGGATTGAAATGGTAAAAGTTAGAATTTGATAAAACAAGCTTTTGGGGCTCCTTTCTCAAAAAGATTCCTGCATGAACTATGAATCCAGAAAAAAGAATAATGGAAATGGAGTGGATTTTTTTACTGTATGGAACTGTTAAGAAAATAATAGTGCAAGATGTGCTTTGAGATAATATAATGGCAGAAATTTTGCAGTTGTATTGTCACTGTCAAAATCAGCATATTTGCTGCAGTTCTATAGTGTTTAGGCATAGGAAAATGTAGAATTTCAACCTTTTCCCAGCTCAAAAAAGAATGTTTTTGAAGTTTGATTAGTTTCTTTTTTTCTTCAGATTTCCATTTTTATATTCTTTTTACATTTCTCAAGCTCTGTGACAACACCTGAAGAAATGTAAAAGGTTTTTTAAAGTGTTTTTGGAAGTTTTCTGTGATATTTAACATTAGTGAGATGAAATACCAGCTGTTACCATGCAGGTCCTGTGTCCCAGGGTCTGGGACAGTGGATCTGTGGGACTCCAGCCTGAGAAGCAGCTTTGGATTTGCACATGAGTGGTTTCTCGTGAAGAAACGCTGCCAGAACATGGCTGGGGAGAGTGAGGTTGAGGCTTGAAAATTTAGGGCAGGTATTTCGAGAAGCAGAGCTGTGATGCTCAGCAGGAGCATGGGGCAGGAGCAGGGATGAGGGGCAGCCCTGCTGTGAGCTGGGAAAGCTCCCTCTTCTGACTGATGCTGAACGCTCGAGTGGGACAAAGGTCAGGGGACATCCCCTTTCCTCCCCTCAGGTTGAAAAGAAGGTGTAAAGAAAGAAAACCTGCTCTCCCCTCCAGGATGATCCAGTCTGACGGCTTGGGTCCTTCCCCAAGAGGGAAAGAACAGAGCCTGAATTTCAGGGAGGAGATGGAAAGGGCTGGAGCCGTCAAGGCGATATCCATGTCCCCTTCTTCTCAAAGAGCTTAGCAAAACAAAATAGAGAAAGAAAAGCCTCCAGCAGCAGGGAGTGAACGGCTGGAATTTCCTTAATATTAGCTGAGCTTTAGGCAGCAAGCCTTAACGTGGAGAATTATTTTTAATTAATAGCTTTCCCCCTACTTTGGAGCTCAGCGGGAGGATCTTCTTTGCGTTGCACAAGGAGGGGAGATAGGAGCAGTCCCGGTTTTGTAACTGATAACTATTTCAGGCCAACTGCATTGCCTGGAATAACTTTGTATTCAGAAAAAGAACAAAATGTTACATCAAAAGATACCTCCTTCTGGTTCTTGGATTTAAATTGCCTCTCCCGATAAACCCACAGCCTGACCAGAAAGGAGTTGATGGATTTTTAAGAGTCCCCGAGACAAATTATTCCCTCTCTCCTTTTCTTCGTCCCTGTCTCTCACCTCAGTGTTATCAGCACGGCATTTGGCCCTACCGGGGGACCTTCCAAGGATGCTGAGCAATCACAGCTCTGCCAGGCTCTGAGGCTCCAGGGCTTGTGCCGGGCGGCAGGGTCCTTTACCCCAGCTAGCCCAGATCCAGATGGAAAAAGAGGCAGGAAGGTGTTGTGAATTTGTATTACTTTAACACAATGGGTTTGTTCAGAGACAGTTTTCAGGCAATAAATGGCTCCTTTGTGTTCCTTCCCTCCCCGCGGTAGCTTTCGGAGCTGTATATGTGCATATCATTTCGCCTGTGTATTAACAAGCAAGAAGGCTCCCTGGCTTCAGGCTCCCTCCTCCTCCTCTCCCTCTCCTTCTCCCCAGCTTACAATACCCTCTGCTCTAGCACACAATTAAAACAAAATTAGCAAAATAAGTATAAGTTTATGGCGGAAAAAAACCCACCCCAAAACAAAACAAAAAACCCTCACCAAACCCAAGGACAAGAAGAATCCTTTCTTTTTGCTTCTCTTATTTGGAGAATTGTAAGAGGCTGCAGTGCCTCTTTTTATGAGCGGCTTCCTGGGAGTCGGGACATTTGCTTGTTATACTGTGGCACTGTAAGAGGGTGATCGTCATGGACTATAAAGTAACGGGAAGTCTCACAGCCCCTCCAGCTCTGTAACACAGTAGCTTGGCTCACACAGGAGAGAGGGATTTATAGCACTGCCTTGTATTTTTTAACATATTTTGTCTGCTTTTTATTTACAACTCAGCCCAACAGTTCTTACTTTGTCCCCTGCCTCCCTGCCCTCCTATCTTAATTCTGCCTGTTCCTTGTGGTGTGCTGAAGCCCCAGAATGGTACAAAAAATGTCACTGTAGGTGGAGAGGCAGCACAGATAAAGGTTGAACTTTGAGGTGAGCACATCCCCCTTCAGGCACTAAGTGCAGGATAAATATCTGCTTTTCTAGGCTGAGGGGAAGGCAAGGAGAGGATGGAGATGGGAGGAAGAAGAAAGAATATGAAAACGAGTGTTTTCCTTGTTATCAAACTTGCCAAGCTATTTTCCTTATGAGCTTTTGTTAAAGCCCAGTGTCTTTCTCTTATTTAAATAAGTCTAATCTCTGAAGGAGTTCTGAGTTGCTGCTTTTCAAAGCAGTGGGGTGTAGTTCCGTTTTATTAGCTGTCATTGAAGATCTGATGCAGTCATGTTGGAGGCTGTAAATGCCTTGATGCTGTCAAGCCAAAGCTGCTGTGAACGAGGGTGGGTGCCTGCCGTCCCTGGCACTGCCTTCAGAGTCAGTGTCCTCCAGCTGCTGGGGCTCACAAGCAGCATTTCCCAAATTTTGGCTTGGATTTGGCGGCATTTATGGGTGACCGTGCCCTGGTGGGGTTGGAGCATTTGTAAATCAGGATTAGTATTTACGAGAAGAAGGGAGAAGATTGTGAATGATGCAGGCATTGCCTTAATAATTAAGCAGCTTTTGGGAGACTTTGTCTCTCTGTCAGCATTGGATCCTGGTCCCAGGTCCCTTCCATTTGCTCTGATGAAGCAATGTGGCATCAATGCTGCTGACCACAGCTCGGTTTTGGGATTATCTGCTCTCATTGAAACAATTCCCCCAGAAGCTGCAGTGACAAGTTAACCATCTGGGGTCAAGAAAAGGACATTAAATATAATTAGCAGCTCCCTTAATCTTAAGAGGAGAATCCTCATTTGCTTGAACGTGTGTGCTGATCAAAGCATGATAGGAGCCAGGATGTGATACAAGAACAGCTATTTCCCAGGAAGGATTTTTTTTTTCCTCCTATTTTTAAGAGCAGAAGGGAAAAGCACCAGGAATTTAGAATTGTTGGAACTTTTTCTCTTGTGGTTCAACTAATGCAGTGAATCAACTGCACTTGACCAGTGCCTATACATGTTAACTATCAGCTAACATAATCTGAAGCCCTAGGAAAATAGGTTGTAGCACAGATGTAAGACACTGAAGGAAGACAGTAATTTTTTCCTGTAGATGGGAAATGCATATGTTGCCTCACTCACTTGTCATTACTGAAACTATAGGTAGGGACAAAAATAGAAACTACTGACAACTTGATTTCTTCATGCTGGCACTGAGCTACAGCAGAGCTCTACAAGACCCTATAAATATGCAAGCGAAGGGAAATCCTACACAAGTGCTATCATACTGCTATAGGACTGAATAGAATTAGCTTTATTGCAACTGAACAGTATGGACAGAGTCTGCTTTTCAGAGCTCCCCTATCTCATGAACAATGTAAAATGTGAACCAAAGGCAGCTAATCTGGCCTGTTTACTGGGAACAGTTCCAAAATATATTGTTGGAAATGACTAGAAAAAGCTTTGCATTGCGCAGCCCTTATGGAGCAGCCCTTTCTTCCTTTTAAAGTGAAATGTTCTTGCAGAAATTAAACAGTTTAAAAAAAAAAAAAAAAAAAAGAAAGAGGTGGGGGGAGGAGAGAGGGTTCACAGTGGTTTAAACCACTTATTAAAATCTGTGAAGGATCCAACATGCATTGAAAATGCTCCCCCTCCCCCCAAACCTAAACCAACAAAAACAAGCCAACCCCATGAATAGCTCTTCCTAGCTTCCTGCACATTGAATATGTATGTTAAAGGACAAGGAGCCAAGAGTCGCTCTGTTTTGCTTTGCTTGGAATATTTTTTCTATGAAAATATTTCATATTTCATTTTCATATTGCTATTTTTGATATGTCAAAGTCAGGGGCCATGCCAAGGAGAGGCTGGTGAGCTGGCCATGGAGGGGATTTCTGCCGTGGATCACAGTGGTGTGCAGCAGCAAGATGTACCCCACTGTGTAAATGATGCTCCCTGCACCTACAAGCAGGGTTGAAAGGGTTTTACAAGGCAAGAGCAGAAAACACTCCTGCTGGGGCTGGGAGGGGAGTAGGTGAGGTGAAACAAGAGTCAAGCAGAACTCAGGATAAAAGGAGCCCCCAAAATTGGGAAGTACTCATTAGGCATGAAATCCTGGGACTTTTCATTGTTCTCAACAGAAGACATTACTTGTGCCACCTCGTGATCCCTGCCAAGTATGTCTCCTCTCAAGAGGACTCCATAATCCTCTTACTTTCATTCACATCTCCGAAGTGCCTTCATCTCCCTCATTTTTCTAAGCTGCTGTTGTAACTTTGCTTCGTGATTTAGATGCTCTCATTTCTTTTTTTTTTGGAGGTGGCAACTGATTCATCCTCATTAGAGCTGAGCAATGTATACAACTACAGAGTAAACATTTCTATCTTCCTCCTGGTTCAAGCAAAAAGCCTTGACCTCCATGCCAGTAGAAGTGAAACATTTCCAAAATGCACTGGCAACTGGAGATGTGACTGTGTTTAAAAGCTTTCAATTTAAACAAGTTCTCCAGGAAACCATGACCAGGGGAAGATGACTCGTCCCTGATGAGAGGTTTGACTCTGTAACAATTTGTTGGCCCACTTGTACATTTTTATTTTATTGTCTGTTCTATGGAGCACTTAATATGTCTGATAATAAAAATCCCACAGAAGTTTAAATTAGCGTAAGGCTCAGCGATCAGACTTAGCTGTGATCTGGGGTCATTGACTCTCATATCAAATCATGTCACCTTCATTAATAACTGAACCATTGACCCTGAAACTCAAGGAACTTTCCTATAATTTCCTAAAATCTGGAGTTTCTATCCTGTCAGTCACAAACTCTTATGAGGCAGTGATATTTCCACTGCTTGGCACTGCCCTTCTCCCAGGTTCTCAGCTTTTCTGCTCTAATCTGGTTTCTGGCATTTTTCACATTGGTGTAATCTGCCCCAAATTTTGTCATGTAGAGGGTACTGTTCAACAGCCACAGGCTGAGGCTGTGCAAGGGTGAGCACCAAGCAGGCTCCTGCCTGCCCAGGTGCAGGGTGTGCACTGAGGGGCAGCACATTTTCTTTTTTAGAGAGCTGACCTTTTAAACTGGTCTGATTGCTGCCAGTATTCATAACAGGGAGAACAGAGATGGACCTGTAATTTCATTGTACTGTCCCACACTCCAAAATCTCCCACATCCCTCCCCCAAAATCTCTCCAGAGCTGCTAGAAGTGAAGAGTTCAGTGGTTTAATTTTTTGTTGTCTTGCCAAGTCAGAATAGGATTAAATGCTCTCAAGGTCTCTGGACTATCACTTTACCCAAAACATCCATCCCAAGCATTCAAAGAGGCATAGAGGCACTGCATAGCTATTTATTTTAAATGCCTGATTAAAATTTCATGAAAACAGGAAGTCAGGGGAAAAGAATAGATTGCAAGAATGAAGAAATCCAGGGCTTTGTCATTTTTAACTCAACAACACACAACATTGAAGAAAAAAACCCCAACACCCAGCACATTCAATTGTAACTGAGGAATATTGTCACAATTGTACTGAGGCCACTAATAGCATATTTTGTCATTGACAGGGGAGTTTATGAACAAATAATAAACCCAATTTTTTTACTTAACCTATTACACAATTTTCATACTGTTTGTAAATTGTCACCTTAAGGTAACCTAAAATTGCTGTACTTAAACCTTGCAAACTTTAAGATTTTTTTGGATACTGCATTGCTCTTTCCTATCTCAGCAGCAATAAATATTGCAATAGCACATCCTTAACAGAGCAGCAGTTCTTCTGTCCTGGTATCTTTCTGGTTTTCCATTCTTAAGCATATCTAATCGTCCAAATAAATGACGGGGGCAGAGACAAAAGACTGATTTTTCTGAATATTAGTCACATGCAAAAGACCTTCATGGCTTTTCTGGCTTCTAGAGCTCATTTTTCCTGTATGTATCTTGTATGTTTTTATTTTTCCTATATGTCCTTGTTTTACAAGGAAACATCCTCTTTGCTGAAAACATATGAATCAGAAGCAGTGTTTATCCAGGCTGCATTACAAAAGGATTTAGAGTCTGTTGGAGTCTTCTTGCCTTTTTAGGCTGTGGGAAGCAGGACCCCCATTAAGAGGCTGCAAATGCCCCTCAGCCATTTTCCAGTGCCGCTGTCACCTTGACTACCCGTAGGTAGTCGTGGGGTACTTACAAACCATCAGTGTCCCAATCTGTTCTCCTGTACCAACCCCTTTCAAAAATAGATGGATGTTAAAATTCTGTATTAGCCTCTCACTGCAAAGGCAGCATATGTAGGGTTCTCAGCTAGGGCATCCGGTGGCTCTGGATATGGTATAATTATGATAGCTTAATGACAAAATAAGTTTTCACTTGCCAATGTTAAATTAATCCTGTCAGCGCATACGTCACTGCAAGTGCATTGCTCAGTGTACCCTTACAATATGCATAATACCATGTCTCCTTGCTTCTGCTTCTCATCATGTGGTCCTCTTGGTGCAGATGCTGCTCAGCCACTTAAAGAGCTGTAACACTACCAGGGGAAAGAAGAAAAAAAAAAACCCAGTATGTTATACTGGAATGAATATAATGAGCCTAAAACCTTGGAAGCCTTCCTTTGTTCATCATTCTTGCAGCAAACAGTCACAGCCTTATGGATTTCTCTATTATTTCAGCTGTAAAAATCATATTGAAATTTGATGGGAATTATTTCTAGAGGTAGTTAATTGGCTGACTAGGTGTATATGTGAGGAGAGGTAGCAGGGAGCCCATAAATGACCTTTTCCCTTGTTAGATTGCTCCCTGGCCAGCTGGACGTTTGGTATCCTAAGGTGAAGAGTTTTTTAAATTATAGTTTCACAGCTTTGCCCCTTTACAAGACAACAATTTCTCTGTGTTAATTCACCATATCGAGAGGAGGAAAGAAATTCAGCTGCTGCAGAATATCCCTTATGCTCTAAGAAAGCACGGCACTAATTGCTGGGAGACTTTTGCAAAACAAAATCCTGTGTGGCTCGGTCCATGCCTGCACACTCCAGTCGTCCCCACTCCGTGCCAGCATGTCACAGGTGCACACCACAAGGGACAATGCAGCAAATGTAATTGGGAGGCAGGTGGCAATAGCTTGGACTCTGTAACACATTCATCCCAAGGTGCACTCGTGCATCTGTTAGAAAGTGAAGTAATTTTTTTTTTCTTCCCTGTAATTCAGTTGGTCTAACAGAGATTTGAACCATAGGAAAATATTTCCCACCCCTTAAACACAACAGCAAGAAAGTTACTAAAAGTCTTCAGAGACTGCAAGCAAGGTGGAGGGGAGGCTGCTGATCTTAGGGAAAAAGAGAGGGGTTGTCAATTTATATAGAAGTGGGTCAAGTGTTTTTAAGACACTTGAGAGGGCTTTTTCCTCCTTTGCTACTGCTGTAATATCAGCACAAACTTTTCCTTTCTAGATATGAGCCTTTTGTAATTGCATTAGTGCTGCGTGCTCTGGGTGAGCCGGTCACTCGCCTGTGCCCAGCCTTCCCTGCATCTTTCCAAGAGCCAGAGCAGAGCCTCTCCATATGGGGACCTTTGTATTTCTGCTCTGAGTCCTAACAAAGGGTGTTCATCCCCTCTCTAAAACACAGAAAGGACCTCAAATGCTTATACTCATACAAGGAGCCTGAAAGCAAATCTTGCCGAGCCGACTGCAGCAATCTCTGGGGTGGAGTATAACAGCTATAATGCAGCATACAGAATCCCTCTATAGGAGAGGGAGGCTGGTGCCAGTTCCAGGCAAAACTGTGGGGAATGGGATTCAAATGAGCACAGATGCGATGTTGCTCACGGACAAAAACGAACAGCACAGTACTGCAAAAATGCACGTAGGTTTTAGTAGCCTTTGGTGGACAAAATACTGCTTTTCTATGAAGGATAGCTAAACAAGGCAAACAACATAAAAATTATATCACACATTTTGAATGCCACATGCTTCCTAATCCCATGGGGAGTATTTTCCCCATCTGTCTCAGTTCCTAACTCCACTACTCAACTCTCCTTTTAATCTGGAGTTGAGTCCAGCCGTAATCCAGAGCTTTTTTGGGCTATTTGCATGTGAAGCTGCTGGGAGGGTCCCACTGCTCCTTTCCCAAGGTCTGCTCCAGCCTCTCCTGGCAGTTTGCAGACTTTGTCCTCCTGCTGCATCTCCGGCTCTTGGCTGGTGACAGGGCCAGGTTAACTGAAAACGCGAGGTTTCGATAACCTGCAGCAAGTGTTTTCCATCTCCCAGGAGAGAGCTGCACTGGAAAACAATTTGCAGAAGACAGGAGCAGAGATCTGGTGTCATTTTTGGTGCAGCTACTACGGTTTCTTGCTGTGAGCCCTTATCAGTGGAGCCCTTGTAGAGCTGCTCATCAGCAGAGATCCTGCGGGCGAGCGCAGCGTTATTGCTTCGTCCCATGTGGCTTTTTTTTTATCAGTGCTGTTCTGGCTTCTAAACCTTCTGGAGACGCTGTAATTGGGTACTTTGGGGTGGCTTGGCTTTTTTTATAGCCTAAGTTAAGTTTTTAGCCTGGGCTTTAGAAATAAAATAAAAATAAAAGAAAGCAGAAGGAAGCAAAATAAAAGCGAGGAAAGGAAAGTAAAAGAAAGTGAAAGGAGCTAAAATGAAAGAAAGCGAAATAAAATAAAATGAAAAAGAAAAGTAATCATCTGTAGTTATGAGGAAAAGAAATGATATTCCAAATAAATAAATTCTACTTCTATTTCTTGAAGTGATCTAGGACAGCTGATGGAGATTGACACTCTTAAGTTACATGAATGTTTTGAACGTGTAAAGAATCCTTTATAAATTCAGCTTGGTTTGCTGTGATACACTTTCCAAATTAGGATACTGCAGAGCAGATTGTGAAATGCTGATTTACATGACTTGAGGATTTTGCTCCTTGTGATTAAACACAATAGCACTTCCCTTGGTTTCCTTTGGAATGCATTTTAAAAATGTATTTAAATGTATGTAGAAATGTATTTAAAATGCAGGTTATTTCCACAAATATAAAAATATCAGGCAAAAAGTGCATTATTGAGTGCTGTGTAAAGTACAGCTGAGCAGTCTAGAAATGCAGTATTCTAAAGTAGGAAATAAAATTACAACTAAGAAAAATATTCAAAGTACCATTTTTTTTTTTCCTGGCAGGAAAGTGAAAACATGGAGTTTTGTTGGCTCATTCTTCCTTTTGCAAATAATTTAGTGCTGAGCTTTTACCTCGCTACATGATATACTGCAGTGAAATGCACAGAAATTTGGGATTAGATATGAGTTGTAACATCGAGTAAATTTTATGTCGAGAAATTTAGAGCGTGCCAAGCGGCCAGCTCCTCGGACAAAAGACTAACATGAATAGGTTAGAGAATTATTAGCCTCTAATAATAGATGATATACTATATATCAAATAATGACTACTTACTATCCTGCATTTATCTGTTACACGATGTCCTTTTTAATTACCTACCCTGCCGCCACAGGGGCTGGCAGCTGGTGCAAGAAACTCTGCAAAGCTCATGCCTTCTCCCCTCATAAAATGGAAATATCTTCCCAATCTGTGCCCTTGCAGTTGTTAAACATGGGTTTCCCAGGGAAAAAAAAAAAAAAAAAAAAAAAAAAAAAAAAAAAAAAGAAGTATCCAAAGCACTTTTTTTTGGACAGTAGTTTTTAAGGAAGGTTGTGTTACTGACATTGTTTTTCAGCATAGTTCCATCCAGTGGAGAGCAAAACTCTTCCTGACTGTGGCTCTTCCCTTCAGGTTTTAATTCCTTCTGCTGCTTGTCTAGGTGAGGAACGGGTAAAAATAGATTGTTAGATGAGGCTGTTGCTTTTAATTATATTCATAATGAGCATTCACCATCCTTAATTCAATAGTGCAGTATAACAGGGGAGGGCAGGGTTGCTTAACCTCATTTCCTTAGGAAATGAGGCATATAGCATCCCACCACCCACCCACCTGGACCCAGGCCTCTCCTAACAACGTGTGAATGCTTTCTAAGGGAGCTTGAAAGGGGACAGACATCTCAAAGGTTACGTTTCCTCGTGGAAACCGGAGTCAGTGCAGGGAAAAGCTCCACATTGGTGTGCCAGGCAGGTAAGTTCAGTCATCATCCCTGCTGACTGCAGCCCATGGCCAGTGACATCCCCTGGCTGCTGGGGAACAGCAGGGCTGGAAGAGCTGGGCACCAGGCTCACTGCTGGGGCTGAACTTTGGGATGGGCAGCACCGGGCAAAACCAGAGGAAATCGCTTTTGCTCACAATTTGGTTTCAGGTAGCAGCATAAATTCTGAGAACTTCATTTTACACTAATTTTCCCCAGGGTAATGTCAGTGCAGGCAGCCTCCCGGTTTTAGTGAAATCAGGGCAGAGTGAGGAGCTGCTTTGCTTTCTGGGAGCAGGACAAAGCTCAGTGACATTTGGCCACTGTGCTTTTGGACCTGCAGTGTTGCAGGGGACCTTTCCCATGCTGTGCCCCCAAAAGAGCAATTCTCCCCCGCTGCTTGCCTCCCTCCAATTGCTCCCACACCGACTGCTCTTGGAGCTGGCAGCACATTAATAAAAAAATGTAAGTTTTATGGGACAAAGTAAATAAGGCAATTCATATATCATTCCTAAGACACACAGAAAGGAGGCAGAGAAAAATAACCAACCGATATTTTATATGAGGATATTTCCATGAGTCAGCTCATTTTCACGATTCTGGGCTTCCAGCTGCAAGCTCTGCTGTGTTGGCTTATCTTCTACTCGAGGCCTGGCATGTGCCAGAAGTAGCTTATAATTGGCTGTGTTTCCCCTTTGTAAATGGTAATAATAGAGCCTTTATCAGCAGAGAATGGCTAAAAATTTGGATGTCTTTAATTTCATCACAACTTGTAATTTTTTTCAGGTCTAATATTACACAAATAGATCTCAGAGCTCCTTGTTCAGGTTGCAGGGCTGACAGCAGAGGGGTTGATTTTTGTAGGTGGGATATTGAACTGCCCTTCAAATGTTCCCTGAGCAATGGCCATAGAGCTGAATTTATCCTTTAACCCTTGTGGCAGGGGTTTCATTAACCCCCTGGTTTAAGAAAACTCACAGTAATTGTGGCTCAGCCTGCCTGGGAGAGGCTCATGCATTTCTTGTGGCAGCTTTGGTGTTTATTGCAGGGCAAAAATGCAAGGTATTTTCAATGTAATTTAATTCATTTGAGGTTTTCAATGAACTCACCTGAGCCCTCTAAACTCCTCCTTAGATTACTTCCTGTGGATTTCAAAATGACTAAATTTAACTGGGCGTGGGGGGCGAAAGCAGCTCATTCAATATGATTTCTAAAGACAACTATGCAAGCTTTATAGAAAATTAATTTTAAATTTCTACATGGCAGAAGAATTTGGTTGATCACAGGCATAGCAGGGATGTTGCAAGATTTATTTGGCCAGTCACAACTTGAATTTTGAATAAATTCTGTCAAGCTGTTAAAAAAAAGTGGAAATGCATCACTTGACGCATTCAAATCACAAATATGTTTGAGGGGAACTGCAATCTGCTCAGAGATGTCCTGCGAATAAAAAAGATTTCACATGTGTTTAATATATTCCTTTTTGAGGAATTAATTGTCCACCAGCACTGACAAGCATGGGGGATGGAGGAGCGGAATGGGAGCGATTTGCAGTTCTTAGTGGGAATTAGTGGCATGACTATATTATAACAATCATAATTAAGCTTTGTACTTGAACAGTGCCTTTCCTTGGGGAATCTCAAGGCACTCTGTCAAATTTATGGGGAAATCCCAGGGAAATAAGTGATTTCCCTACAGATCCGCAAAAATTCAGTGGCAGGGCTGCGGGCAGACCCCAGGTCTCCTGTCTCCAGACTCTGGCTCCAGGTCACAGCAGGAGCTGCCTGATTCCTCTGGCACAAATGGGGCAGGACTCAGGGGCTCTGGGAGCACGGCCTGGGGGTGCAGGTGGGTGGCACTGGGGTGCCCCCCTCACCTGGGGCTGCACAGGGGGCAGCAACACGGACTGGGGGCACAGGGAAAGTGACAGCAGGGACAGGCAGCTCACACCAGGCAGCTCTTTCAGCAGCAACCTGAACATAAATGAGCCGAAAAGAACAATGGGAAAACACATTTGGATGTTGTTGTAACCTTGAGGAAGTCCTGACTCCTCCATGCCTCAGTTTACCCACCCCTACAGTTAATATGGTGGCACTGTGGGAGGATTTGTGGTGGTGGATTTTTTATGACAATAAAACCAAAACCAAGCAAAAAACAACAACAACAACAACAACAACAAAAATCAGGAAATCATACATAAGGATGTGATGCTTTGAGCATCATTTCATCAAGTTTTTCATCATGGCTTAAGTCCTTACCAGAAAAATGTGCTCTACTTTATCCCAAAATTCAGAGTTTGTGTGACAAATGCACAGGGAAATTATTTATGTGTCATGAAGAAGACTCTGATGAGATGATCACAGGGGTCTGTTCTGCTTAAAATCCCTGAGGTTAAAAATCTGTACAACTTAATGTTTCTAACATGCTTTGGGACCTTCAGAGGCGAGGTCCCTTTGGACTCAGTAGTTTGAATTGGCCTCCTCTCAGCTCACTAGCTGAGCTGAATTTTGTGCGTAAGACAAGGAACATGTTACGTTATGGGTTTGTTTGCTCCCCTGGCTGGTTTCACCAGTTTGTGCAGCCTGGTGAAAAACCAAACAAATTCACCTGACTGCACAGACAGAGCAAACCTGACAGTAAGTTTTTCGTCTAAGTGCCTGCAGAGGATGACAAAGTGTTCAAAAGACAACTGGACTTAACATTATAGAGAATGTTTAAAGTAAGCAGTAAAACCTTAAACATTGATTTGGTGTTTTACTGGAACAAATAGAGAGATTTAAAAATAGTGGTTAGATGCTGAAAAACACAGGTCCAGTGAAAGTCCCCATATTTGCTCTGAATAAATCCTCTCCCTCATGGGAGCAGGCTGAGTGTGGAGGGGAAGAGAGTTATTGGCCTCTCTTGCTAGGCCCAGCCTGCTCATTTGGCTCGGTGATGGGCAAAAGGATGTTTTTGGGTCTGTGTGAAGGAGCCTGTCAAGGAGCAGTGGGCAGTGCTCCTCTGGATGGGAGCATGTGGTGTTTTAGAGGGAGCTGAGTTGTTGGTGCTGTGCAGAGAAATCCTCCCCTCTGCCCCGTGCCCAGGGGTCATGGCAGTGGCCTGGAGAGGGGCACCACTCTCCAGAGGCACTCTGGCATCTCTGCAAGCCTCGGGTCAGAGGACCAAGGGTATCCCACCAGAACTGGGACAGTTGGCAATCCTCGTTCTTGTGCAGACTGTGTGAAATGCACACCATTCCCCAGAGCTTACAGGCACAGTTACAAATGAAGCAAAGATGGCAGGAATGACATTCCCTTGCTAATTATAGTGTGGTCCCATCTGTATATTTGGTGTTATGTCACCAACTCCAGCCTGCTTTTTTCTAGCAGGGAAATACTGCTGTAGGTCGAAGCTCAGCACAAAAGGCTCCAGACCTCTAGTAATGTTATAGTTGCTTGTTTAAAGGGGGAGAAACTTTGTTTTTAAGGGCTCTCAGTTGGAAATCCGAGAGCGTGTCGGCTAAGGTGCTTTTTGGGTAATTCAACAGTCCATGTTTAAAAAGCACTTGGGTGTGGATAAACATAACAAAGTTCAATGGCTGCACATTTCATTGAACCCCTCTGGCTCTATTGGCACCTCGGGCAGGGCAGCAAAGCTGTGAGCTCAGGTCCATCCTTCCTGCATGGAGAAGGTGGAGAGCAGCTATCTCCCTGGCCATCAGTGCACTTTTTGGCTGCAAACTTTTTGGTTAGTAGATAGTCTGTGAAGAGTTTGGGCTGTGGGACCTGTGCATTACTCTCCAGGAAATCCCTTGGAGAGAATGAGGACAGAAACTGCCCTACTGGATCACTCCATGGGGTGTTTCCTTTCAATCCTCTTGAGGATCTCATGTGTCCTCCTAGGGACAGAGATACAATCCTGGAGGTCCACATCCCTGTTTCTCTTGGTGGAGTTTCCTGGCTCCTTCTTGTAAAATGGTTGCAGTTTAGCCCTTTAAATTTGCTCACAGAAGATGCCATTTTTTCCCTCCAAAGGAGTCCATGGGGTGCTTCATTCTTGCACGTGGTACTTGTGAGCACTATTGGTGAGCCTCATGCTAAATCATAGAGGACTGAGATTTTTAATTAGGGTAGAGGTGAGAGCCTCCAAATCTCATGTGATTAGAGAGTTCTCATAACTTTTACATTTATTATATAGTCCAATTAGCATATTTCTTACTTTAATGTCTCTATTGCCCTGTTCAATGTTGAAAATCCAAAAATAAGAACACTTGCTAAAACTTGAAAGCCATGAAGTGAAAATAGTCCAGGAAGAAATGTAAAAATGGGTGTTCCTAATTTAATTCAATGTTTGGGCTAAAAACAATTAATGAAACTCTGGCAAAACAAGGAAACACCATAAATAATGACAGGGAAAATAAAATCTGAAAACCATCCACGTCACTGGTTGTGGGAGAGGCAAAAGGAATTTTAAAAAGTCAAATAAGGCTGTAAGCCATCCCAAAAGCAGGCTTGTGTGATGAGGTGGAGAAGTGCTGTGCAAAGATGAATCTCCCAGGGCTTGCACCTGGACCTGCCCCATGAGGTTAAAGCCCCTCTCTGCCCCCTGGTTTGCTGATACATCCCAAGGGTGGAGCTCATGTGCAGGAGGGGAAGCAGATCCTCAGACAGCTTTACGGGTGAGGAGCTGCCACATGAAGGCCGTCTCTGAAAGTCAAGGAGAATTTGTACCAGCAGAAATAGGCTCTTGGTTTCTTGTCATGCAGGAAGCCGTTGGTGGAGCCGGAATTTAACAAGTTCACAACTTAACAAGTCCCAGCCTAGTGTCTGGACTACCAGAATAGATTTTTTTCTCAAATACCCCCAATCGCTCAATGCTTTTGTCAAATTCCTGTCTCTCTGTACCCAGTGTCAGCCTCAGCTTAACAATGAAGGTAGTCCCAGAAAACTTCCCACAAATAAGCAACCTATGCTCCCTGTTATGAAAGCAACCTCCTACTGTCTTGTATATTAATTCTCTTCTTGTGAGGCGCTGTAGAGGTTGAATTTTCTCTGCCTGGCATGGTAACGTTCATTGCTTTCATTTTTTTAGGAACTTCAAGTTTCTGAAAGGCTTAGAGTGAGCCATGAAGGCTCCACCTCTTTCTTGGCCCTGTAACCCGTGAGCAGTTCAGCTGAGGCGAGGGGATTTGTGTATAATGATTTGAGAAAGTTGTGAGTATAAATAGTAAGGAATTTGAAATGTTTTTCCCCTCTGTAATTCAACACTCAATAGCTTCCCCTTCCACCCTGCACATAAGGTGCTGTACCAAAACCATGGAAAGAATTTGTGGAGCTTCAGATCAAGGAAGTTCATAAGCTTGCAGGCTTTTTTCTTGCTTGCCCCTTTAAAAAAATCTTATAATATCATCTCCTCTGGAGAATAGCATAGCTAGAGGACTTAACAAATTTTCACCAGATTCTCTCACCGGGAGCATTTGCCCCAGGGCAGAGGCAGGACAGCCCTCTGATCTCTTATGCACAATGTGGTAAGGGCAGGAGCCTGGAATAAGTGTTCAGCCTCAGCTTTTTCCTTTCTTTTTTCTGCTTTCTCTTTCGGGTAGCAGCTACTGCTGAGAGAATGTGTTCCACCTTCTCTAAGCTCCAGCCTCAGTCCTCCTTCCCCTTCCACATCTCCCAGCTATACAGGGCCAAGGTGTTGGGCTGCAGCACACATAATAACAGAATCATTTAGGTTGAAAACGACCTCTCACATCATTGAAGCCAAGCTCAAATGATCAGGGTCATCTTGGCCCCAGCTCTGTGATGAAATGCCCATTCCTGGTGTCCCAGGATGGGACAATGCTGAGCACAGAGGTTGCCATTGCATCTGGCAGCAGTGCTTGGAGCTGGGGACACCCTGGCCCGGGTGTCTCTGTTATGACAGGTTTCCTTTTAAGTGCCCTGCAGGTTCCTTTTATCTCCATTGGCATCTTTGTCTTAATTTCTCTGTGCTTTAACCCCTGTGCATAAATGCAATGTAAGCCTCAAAACACCCTCCCTTATTCTAACAGAAATGCTATCTCTGAGCAGTATTGGTGCAAATTCTCTGTAGCCCCTGTGATATCAGCCCAGAGATGGGTCTCAGCTCTGCACTGCATCCCCAAAGCCTGATTGAAAACCCCTCATACAGCTCTCCAATGACACTGACTAGGGCACAGGTGACAGACAATCACAGCATATATTCGTGTACATTCATTGCCAGGCATTTGATGTATGGCTTCATTTTTGAATCTTGACTTCATTTTGCACTATGATATTTGAACATGCAGATTTACAAATCAGGCCCCAGCATTATTGTTTAAAGAACCCTCAATGCTTTTGGTAAAAACCTGAGTAAGTATTTGTTATATTTAGAGGCAATTCTGCTTATTGTCTCTTCATACCATAAGCTTTTCACTGACCTAGATTTTTCTATTTCATTTTCCATTTGCTGTCCCACAGTACATTTGCATGGAAAGAAAGTCTTTTGTCTTTCAGTATTCTCTTGCACTTGCTATTTCATCCACCAGCCAAAATCACACTTACTGCCCTGTGATGGTGTGAAGAGCTTCACTGGAAGTGATTCTGTGGCTGAGGATCCTGGCTTTAAACTAGAAGTAAAAAGATATTGCAGCTTTTAAGCTTTGTAGAATCCTTGGGCTGAAGAGTGCTGGAGGACCAGCCTGCAGCAGAAGAACATGCAGAGAGGAATGGTTTGTGTGTTTTCCAGCAGTAGCAATTCACAGAAAGAAAAGTGGACAGAGTCAGAAACTGGCTTCCTTTCAGTCGGAGGGAATAGCTCTCTCCCTGGAAGTATATTACAACTGTAGCTAAAGACACAAAACAACATCTTGATTTTAATTCTGGTTTCAGTTTTAGCATGTCATTAAAGAGATACCTGTATTGACAGGAAGAGTTGTAATGCTTTTGGGGAGTTGTTATTATCGTATTACACGATTATGGTGTTTATTGCGGTGGTGCCTTAGGGCTGAATTTACAAACTCTGAGGATGGATTACATGGGTATTATGCTGCACACAGACATTTTGCTGCATGTTCATGTTGAAATCCTGTGAACTGGACAATGTAAACAAATTAACATTATCGGGGAAAACCTGTTTTTTAAGTTAACTTTCCCTACAGACTGTACTCGGCCAAAGGACACTTGCTCTTGCTCTCACATCTCCTGCATCTCTACCATGTTCAAAAATGTTTTTACTAGCACGTGTTAACCAAAACCTCATCCATTTCAGAAAAAAAATAAAAAAGCAGGCATGTTTTAAAATGTATTTGATCCAACCAGCTAGTATATTTTTAAACACGACAGTGTTATGTTTAACAGTATGTTAGCATATGTCAATTAACTTGTTTCTGCAGAGTGCTGACAGAAGTGCCCCCATCGCCGCCAGCCCCGAGGGGCCCTGGGGCTCAGTTGAGTCAGCAGAAGGGAGCTTGTGCCCACACCTCCATCCCACTGAAACTCAGCACTGGCTCTTCTGGGCAGTATTAGGGTGTTGGAAGGGGGCATGGTGGTTTTGAAGTCATTCCTCCTTCTGCTGGCTGTGGTCTCCCCATGGCTGGGGAGATGCACCAGGGCTCCTCTGTCAGCACCCCAAATGATCTGCTGTGAGCACACATGTGAGCTGAGATGCTTGCACTGCACACAACGCCCTTCCAGACAGAATAAATAGAGACTTTTTCTCACACTGTCAGGAGATCACACCCCTTCCCTGTGCCAGATATAGATGACATGGAGGAGAAAAGATGCACGTGCACGTGCATGTAGCCCCTAAGACTCCCCTGTGCCCAGAGCAGGTGGTGAGGATGCTGTGCATGTCTGGGGTGCTTTGTGTGCCAAGTTGTGCCCATGGCCTTGTGGGCTACCCACCTCCCCACTGCTCTGGACCGCACTGGCCAGTGCAGAGAGAACACTTTAATCCATTGTTGGAAACAGTAGAGACCTTTCTGTCCAGAGACTGGCATATGCTGCTGGATAAAGCCCTGGGAATATATGAACTAAGCAGTTGTATCCTGGCAGGACCTTCCTGTGCATCCCAGCCATGAAATTGTGCATGATGAGAAGTAAGTGGAGTGGGGAGCACACAGGTCAGGTCTCAGCAGCAAAGCAGGGATGCACACTGCTTTCCTACAGGGATGTGCAAGTGCCTGTCCATGCATGGCAGCTGCAGAGACAGCACTGGGTGTTTAACAGGGCTCATCTCTTACTGCCTGTGCAGAGGGTGTGGGAAGGGTAAATACATGGGCATTTATGGCACGGGAGGTGTCCAGAGTCTGTATCCCCATGCCCTGCTGCTGTGGGCTGCATGGTGTGTCCGTGTCCCAGCCAGGCTGGAGCAGCCCCCAAGCAGACAGATCCACCTCTACTGCTGTTCTTCATCCAGGGAATTTGGGCAACCTTCATTCCTCACTTCAAGTTTAGCAAATGCATGAATGACTCAAATGTGTTCTGGGACAGTGTTAATGGGAACGGTAGAAATACCTAGAATAAGCAGTGTCCAAAAATAGGTGTCTTGTCCTGCCAATGTCTTGCACATGTTCTTAACTTTCCTGCCCTGGGAAGCAACTCCTGGCACCCTGCAGGGCAAGAGAGTTTTTCCATTCTCTTCAGTGGGTGCGGGATTTCATTCTGCCTTACAGACCTGTGGATTTTAAAGGAACTGTCCATAAGGCACACTCGAACTCTCTGCGGGGTCGAAGTGCTTTATATTTTTAGCACTGACACTATGGTCATGAGGGAAAAGCACGTTTTTGCCCTGCTGGAAGGGCATGGTCAGACATGCTGCTCTGCTGGGGCTGCTCGGGGTCAAGTTGTTACTGGCCCTGAACCATTTCTTCGGGTGCTGCACCTTCCTGCTGCACAGCTTGGCTGCCATAATTGGAGCCGGGAGCTGACCTGCGCCAGCCGAAACATGTTGGAAGTGGGGTTTTATAAATAGACTGTGTGGACAAAGGGTGTCTGCTGCAGGGTGTTTACGGGGCTGGGGAGAGGAGCTTGGGGCAGGGGATGGAGCCTGACAGCTCCCAGAGAAGCAGCACAACCCTCTTTGCAAAACAGGGAGCTCGGTGCTGGCAGAGCCCGCGGCAAGCCCTGGGCACAGGGAAGGATGGCGAGGCCACGACCCGGGGTGTGGGTGCTCAGCTATTTTCTCCCTGTGAGACTGGCTCCCAGGCCTTTGCTCATGCAAACCCTGACAGATCTCATCTAAATGAGTAGTTGGAAATTATGTGCTCCCTCCCTGGTCTGGGCTGGAGCTGAATTTTGCTACCAATCTCAAGGAGCAGCTTTTGCTACTGAATGCAATTAAAAGAACCAGAACTTGGCGCTGTGGGATCTTGCCCCAGTGCTGGGAGTCAGAGTGATTGACATTCAATCCTTTGATTTCTCCAGAGGCCTCATAATATTTTAAACTTAATATTAATTACAAGTGTATTAATCTCTGAATAGTATTAACAGTATTTCAAAATATAATTTTATCCTATCCAACCTGCTGGGAAAAATAAAAAGCACTTTTGGATGAACTGAACAACTTTATAGACACTGTGCTTTATAACCAGATAGATTTTCCCTAGTTAGTTCCATTTCTATCTAATATTGGCAGAAGATTAAAGATACTGAATCAATGGCTGTAAAAGCTTACATTAAAAATTTGCAGTAAATGAGAAGAGGAAAATTTCACTAGAAACATAAATTGTAACAACTGGAATGCCTGCAACTTATTTTAAGTATTCCACTGACAGTCACACTTGAAAGCCTTTTTTTTCCAAATGTTTTCTTTTCTCAGATTAAAAAAAAGAAGAAAATGACCTCTAATATTTTGAAATATAGAACTAATTACAGCACAGAGTGATCCTGATCCCACTGAAGTCAACTGCGGCATTCTTTATGACATTGCAGGATAGTGCCTCTATTAAGAAATAGTAAGGAAATGAGATACTTTAAAGAGAAGGATTTAAAATGAACTGGCTCCGTTGGCCTCTTTTGTAAAAATACCTTAGAGCCACTTTTATCAAGTCAAAAGGTTCATTGAAAAGAGAGAAATTAAAAGATGCTGCTCGTGGAACCTGGCAAAACATGAAGTTCAGAATAAATATCTCTCCAATCCAATTATAACATTCAAATCAAGCAGGAAAAAAAATGAAATATAATGAAAGCTTTCTTTGTACTGAAAAAGTCTACTTGGAGATGTCCAGACCTAAGGGAATTACCGAGTCAGCATTATAGTAGGGAAAAAATGTATTGTAAATGAGAGTGAAATAATCAAATTTTTCTGGTGGAAATAAGTGCAGTTGTTTGATGTAATTTTGACACACAGCATAATTTCAGCATCAACAGTGAAGTTTAAAGAATCAGTGTGTCTTCATGAGATTTCTGTACAGAAAAGCCATTCAATGGGAAAATCTAAATCAGACTTCAGTTTGCACATTGGCCCCTCTATAAGAGAAAGCTCTGAGTTATTTTAGTTGCAAATAGAGAAATAGAGATGACCCTTTTTCATTAATTTCTAGGCACCTTTTCCACTTGAAAATCCGGCATGATTGTGGCATATAAATCACAAGAAATGTGATGTGTGACTGTTTTTGTGCTCACAAAAATCGAACTTTGGTTTATATACCAGCTCAGCTGTTTAAAAGTGCAGTTTTCCAGTGAGCTACACTGGACTCATGTCACCGTGTTTCTTGCAGATGTAATTTTTCAATCCCATGGGGATATATTCCAAATAATTAAAACAATTAAAGCAGGGCATGTCTTCAGTATTTTACTCAATCTTGTAGTCTGTATGAAATATATTTGTAATTTTGTGTTCATTTCCAAATGGAGACAGATTCACACACCCTCACAGCCAAACTCAGGACAAGAACCAACAATTAAATGAAGCCTGAGATCCAGTCCAAAGCAGGCATATACTCAATTTAATTTTTAAATAGCTTAATTAATAGTTTCACTTAAAGCAAAGAAGTGAAAATGGGTCAAACTATGTAAACATCGGTTAGAAAAACACACTGTCCAGCCAAAACATTGTAGAAGTGCTTTTAAGAAGAATAGCCTTTAAATTTAATTTCAACATGGTTTTCCAACTCAGCTAAAAGCCCATTTCAGACAAGGCCCAAGCCACTTTTTGTGCCACAAAGAATTACCAAGGTATGCTGAGAGTTTATTTAATCTTTGCTTGTTCTGAGGCCACGTTTCGGAGTGCAATCATCATTTTCTCCTTGCTGTCAGCACCTTGTTCCCTCTCGGCAGCTCGGAGCCCGCCGTGGGGAAGCCACGCCGAGCCGCGTCCGGGACCTGCGCGAGGGCTGCGAAACATCCTCCGCAAATATTTACCGGGGTTTTGAAACGGGCTGGGAGACACTGCCATTGCATGCTGAGTGTTTGCCTCCCGCAAACATCCACGTTCAAGTTCTTATCGACACGGCTGCGATGGGTGCTGGGGTCCCTTGCATAAGCGTCAAGGCCGGGAGGGTGATTTCGCTCTGGAGCAGTCGGGGAGTGGAAGCAGCACCGCGTGTGTTACCTTGACCAGGCATCGCTCAGCAGCCCTCACCTCGTGGGAACACACACTTGTTAACTTCTTGGGAGTTCCTGGATTCCAGAGGGGCAAAATCATAAAATGTAAACAGTTTCTCTCAATCCGGAGAATTACTGTATCCAGAGAAAATTATATTCTTTACTCAAAAGACCCCCCCGCCATTTTTGCAAAATTTTTCCGTGTTACTTAAATTTGAGTTTAAATGACCTGAGGGTGTTGTTTGAAAGGGGTAAGAATGATGTTTTTTAAAAATTCTTTTAAAATTATACTTAGCACTTATATGACTCTTATATATTTGTAGTTCGAAGCTTCTGCTACAGTGAGTTCTTTTGCAGATTTGCTGATTTGCAGTTAACTACCAAGATCCTGACTTTTTTATTAGAATAACTAAAAGGATTCTATTTGCTTGTGAGGTTTTGGGTTTTTTCTGTATTTTTTTTTAAATTTTAATTTGATTAAGTTAATAAAAAGATAAGGAAGAATAGAAAAACTTCAGATGATAAGTACCAAGACCAGCTCAAGTGCATTGCTTTAGGAAGATGTCACTGCCATCCCCTTCATCGGCACTTCTTCCTTGTATGACAAACTTTTGGAGTTTGAGCCTAAACTTTGGCTAAGTTTTATCACATGAGAATTTTCCCCCAATTCTTACATTTCACCTTGATTTGTGCATAGCAGGTCATGCAGCAGGAGTTGGCAATCTTTAAAGCTGTCACTGCTCTTTGCCAGCCATCCTCTCTGGAGTGTGAAGTCAGGTTTGGGGGAGGAAATCTGTGGTTGGTGGCTTTTTGTGGAGTACGTGGCTGGCAGATGAGACTGTTTTGGCCTTCCTGATCTGAACACTTCTGTTTCCATTGTAAAGGACAACACAATTTGTGCAAGCAACAAAATCCAGCTGGTTCTTCTCTTCACCTGCAGAACATCTGCAGAAGGAGGGGAACATATCAAAGATCCTTATAATAAAGGACAGTTTTTACTGTTCATGTTCAAAAGCAAAACCACAAGAGGAGACAATTTCCCTTTCATGAGAATGAAGCAAACAAACATTTTGGGCTGGAGAACAGGCTGGATGAGCTGACCTACTCCAGCTTGTCTGAAAATTTAAACATGTCAAAGGTTCTCTGCCAGGCAAAGGGAAGATGTAGGAGAGGTTTTTATAAATGGCAGTTGGGCAATTAATGTTAACCATCAATATCAGAATGGCTTAGATTACATGATTAACTAGTAAGAGTTTTGAGCTGCCTGGTAATTTTAGATTAAATAGTCAGGCAGCCAGTGACTTGAATATTGATGAATATCCTGTGTTTTATTAATATGCATTCTCTATAAATTAGAGGCTTAGTACACAAAGAAGAATCCTAATGCTCTTGCTATTTTTCATTGCCACAGGTAGAGCTGA
The DNA here is from genome assembly GCA_013400435.1 of Pycnonotus jocosus. Lineage (NCBI taxonomy): Eukaryota > Metazoa > Chordata > Aves > Passeriformes > Pycnonotidae > Pycnonotus > Pycnonotus jocosus. The sequence continues at coordinate 108,565 of VWYP01015304.1, forward strand.
ATAATTCATAACAATTAATTTATTTCACTGATTTAGCCTTTTGGGGCGGGGGGAGGTAGGGGGGAAGTTGAGCACAAGTAGTCTGCAGGTAATTTTTTCCATGTTTATTTATGATAAATAACTCACCAAACACATTTGAAGACTAATTCTTAGTTGTGGGTATTTTTTTGTATTTTGAATTGAAGAAATTGGAAGGAATATGGGTATAAGTGCAAGCAACCTGCCAGTCAGTAGAAGAACCCAAATGAATTTTAAATTGTAAAAAAAGCCCAGCTAATTGCAAATACAACACATACAGGGTCAGGCTCATGTTGATTTGTATTGATTGGTGCAATGCTGGTTACATTGCATATTTCTGCTCCTCATTTAATTGATTCTAGTTCTTCAGGACCAGGATTTTTACAAATATTTCTGTGGGCAGAATTTGTTGTCCGTATTTAGTCCCTAATTCATAGGTGAAATGCTGCCCCTTTTGCATCCAAGGGGAGTTTTACCCTTCATTCTGAAATATCCAGGATTCTACCTGCTGATGACAACATTCCTGAAAATCATTTCTGGTACACACCGGAATTATGGTGTCCAACACAAATGATATTTTGTATTTGTGCAAAGTTTCAGAATATCCATATGCAGATTTTAATATTTATTTTTTTTAGGCAGTGGGAGATGGTGCCTTAAATACGAGACAAAATGTTGGAGCACAAAGATCATTTGCCAATCCTGCAGCTCAGGGAGGCTGCAGCCCTGTCTGGGTGTCACACTCATATCCTGAGCAGGCAACATCCAGAAACACACGAGGAGGAGGAGGAGGCTGGGTGATTACTGCCTCTCCCTTTCTCTGGTTCTTACAACACACTCACAGCAGTGAGGCTTGCGTAGCACGCAATAAATCATTGCCTCATTATGCTCCTTCTGGAGGTTTGTTTAGGGCACCTACTCTAGCACTGGCTACAGAAGATTATTTGTTCTTCCCAGAAATGCCTCTCAGATATAGACCTCTGGTATGATTTGCACACAAGGAAAAAAATCTCTGCATCTTATGTTTGAAATAAGTTCTTAGTGTGCAGAACAATTTACATTACAGAACTGCCTAAGAAAGTAATTTCAGCAATGTCTGGAGGGGATTTTAATTTGTAGGTGGGTGATTTTGTTGAGAACAGGCAAAGGTTAGAGAAGGTTTTTGTGCTTTTGTTGTTTTGTGACTTGTCAATATGAAATATTAATAAATTAAACAGAGGGTCTTCCTCCCCTCCTTTCTTCCTTTCACCCTTCTTGCCTGCCTTCCTTTTTGCTTTTCTTCTTCTTTTCTTTCTTTCTTGTGTACATAAAAGCTGTTGGTCTCTTACCTAGCCAGATTTTGTTGAATTATTGTAAAAGAAGCCTAAGTACCTCATCAGAAAATATTGTAAGGTCTTCATTCACTTTTCCTGTATGTCTTTAGCCAGCCCTAGTTCACAGCTGGTGCAGGAGGGCACCAGTCTGAGTGATAGAATAGGGATTTTGACACTTGGTTTTGACTTAAAGAGACAAATTGTCCTAATAAAAGGTGTGCATTAGTGGGCCTAATTTACTAATGAGGAGCAATATTATTGATTTTGATGAAACAGTATTTTTTTAGCCTTGCACCAAGTAAATGCTGGAATAACCTAGATTGTACCTGCAATGGATTTGAACGGCCAGAGCTGAGGCTTTGGAGAGCAGGTGGGTACACTGCAACACGGCTGGGTTTTGCTGCAGTGTGACAATGTGATCTAGGATCCGATCCAGGCTCCTTGGAAATCAATGGAAATTCTACCCTTGACTTTACTGGGCTTTGGATCCTGCTCCAATTGTGCCAGGATGGAAATGAAATTGCTCCAGCTTGGGGGAAGAATTTTCTGGCTTTACGGATTCAAGTGTTTTATATTGATGGGTGTGTTTGTGTAAGGGGTCCTGACTTCAAGTCTGAGTGTTTTTGACAAGTGCCTTGCTATGATCCTCCCTTCTAGTAACAGTTCCCTGAAATGCAATAGACTTCTGTTTTGTGACCACTCACAGACATCCCAGATGAACAATGACATTTCATAGATGATTGTGATGTGAAACTCAAAATCGTTGTAAGCCTGCTCAAAATGTGACCTGCCTTCACACAAAAGCTCCCTAAGCTTTCTGAACCTTGCAGCAAAGCTGGATGTGTTCACAGCCATAAAAAACACACAAAGCTAAGTCACTTTGGTGTATTTTGGGGTTTCACTACAAATCCTCCTGCACCACTGTATCTCAGAGTCCTGGGTATAATTCTCATTTGATCTTAAACTCTCACAAAAAGCCTTGGAACAGAAGATGCGCTGAGGTAAGGGCCAGAAAAGACTTTTTCCAACACCCACTGCAACCTGAGTCCCCCACAAACAATCAGGACTCAGCAAGAATTGTACCCAACCTTTTTTGATGGAAGTGCAGTGATGACCTTCTGGATTGATTAAAGATGTGACATTGATTGACTTTGAAGGGAGCCACATCCACCCTTCTTCTGCCAAAAAGGTAGTGGCTGCAATGTGAAGCCTCAAGAATGGGGCATTGCTCTTCCAAGTACATGGAAGACATCCAAGGGTAACGGGATAATGCAGATAATGGGATAGGGTTTCTCCCCTCCTCTCCCTCAAATACCATATAGCTAGATTTTGGCTATCCAGCCTCATGCCTTAGAAGACTTTTCTCTGATAGCTACTTAAAAGATGAAATAGCTGAGGAAATGAGCTCTTTTTGTAGGTTATTTAGGATGTTTGGTGGTTGAGAGCATCAAAAAGGACTGGTGATGTTGACTCTGCAGGAATCTTTAATGGTGGTGGGGGTATGATTCTGTGAGGACCAGTGTCAGTGGAAGGGATGGGGTGGTGGGGGAAAGCTTTGCCCCTCTGGCCAACCCACCCCTGAGGGTTGTTCACACTGTCACTGGGGTGTCGAGTTTGAGAGGTGCTAAAATGGCCCTGCTTGCCAAAGATACAGAGTATCTTAAACATATCTGCTCTCTTTAAGGCTCCATTAGTTGGCACTGAGGAATATTGGCCTCTAAAATTACCACTTTTGAAAATCTAGGCCACTGAACCTGATATGAACTATCAGAAAGCAGAGACAAGGGAGCATTTATGTTGGTGAATGTATAGTGGCTTGAAAACTACGAATCAAAATAATTCACCCTTTTATGTGTAAATCTCCTTCTCTTTGATACACAAATTGAAAAGCTGTCTGGTTTCCTTGTAGTTTCCGTAAGCAAGCAGCATGTGACTGCATTCTCTAGAATGCTCTTTAAGTGTTATTTAAAGTGCAGACCTGCTAAGGTCAAGCAAGCTCATCTGTAGGCTAAAACTGAGCCCACCAAACCTTACACCAAAAACCAGCAGGCAAGGGGGGTCTCGAGTTCCACAGCTCCCTCGTGACAAGGGCATGGTGTGACAAACAGTGAAGCACCAAAAGATCAAAGCCCCTTTTCAGGCACAACAATAAAATCAGAGACAGAAAAACCCCAGGTCCTGGTGCAGGTGTCTGCTCTTCCAGAGCAGCCTTTGTCAGGTTTGACACAGGCAGCCCATGGCAAGGGGATGCAGGCAGGAGCTGCACACTGGCAGCAAATGAACACCAGCAAATGAACATCCTGTGTGGGGCATTTCTGAGCTGGGAGAAAGGCTGGAGAGGCACTGCTTGAAGGCCACGGGGAAGGGATTATTGGGACACGCTGAACCCACTGTGAGTTTATTGGAAACTTTTCAATGCAAGCATGGAAAGACAGTGAGATATGTTTTGCTCATATTCCAGAGTTGTTTTCCCTGCTTGAGCACCTCACTGCAGGTCCTGTGGAAGTCAATAGCTGTCTTGCCTTTCAGAAGGATTATGCCCCTAAATAGCTTTTTTAGGAAGTGTACTTTGCTTGGTGATAACACAAAGCAGAGGGTGGATGATTAACACCAATTAGGATTATTTACAAGAGCCTAGAAAACAATAGGTCCATAAATCATTGTCTTATCAATTGTAGTTCCTCTTGAGTAATTCAGTCATCATTGGGCACACTGTTTGTTTCACTGTTCCTGAAGTACAGATCACACTGATGTTAGCTGAAGTGTGTGCAAATGTTGAACTTACAATACGACCTAAAATAGCAGCATATTACAAAAAAGTTCTGATAGTTTTCAATATTTTTATGTTCTAAATTGTCAACAGTTTTTCCCCAGATATATTGAGTGAATTTAAGGCAAGTGACGGTAGCCTTGCTTCTCTTGAGTTATGCTTCAGCTCTGTCTACACTTGTGTCTCCATTTGGGGTGGTTTTGCAGTAATGCCCTGGCTGTCTCCATTTGTTGGGCACTGGCCCAGCTGCAGAACAGCTCCAATGCTCACATATTCCTTCCAGAGGAGAGCCAGTGGAGAGCTCTCTCCCAAAGCAAGCCAAGGCTTGGTGGGACACACTGCTCTGATCTGAGGGGCAGCCACAGCACCACAGAGTCCTTCAGGGTGTCTGTCACCCTGCTTTGCAAGAGGAAGGATGTCAAATTTCCCAGAGCTCCCACACCAGCCTGGAGGGGAGCTTGTACTTTAGGGAGGGTCATCTACTTTATGTGACACACTTTTGCTGGTGACTGGCAGCTCTTGAAGTGCTACTCCTCTTTCTTCCACCAAGATTTCTCCTGGCTCATTATTCTTTTTGTTTAGTAACTGCCCAGTCTTCTGTAGCTGTTCCTGCTTGCTGCTGATCTTTTTTCCTTCTACTTTTATCACTTTTTGTGATCCCTTTTCCAATTTCCAACCTTAGTCTCCCAGAAGAGCCGGAGTGGTGACGCCTGGATGCAGAGGAGATCACACTGCTTATAAATCTGCACCATGAGGAGGCCAAAAGTTTCTGCAGCAGCAGGAGGTAAGCCAGGACTGCTGGTGGGTGTAAGGAGCAGAGAGCAAAGCCACGTGAGTTTGAGAAGAAGGCAGCAGCACACCTGAGGATGGCTTTGGGGCAGTGTCATGGTCCTGCACAGAAAACTTGAAGAGACCCTGAAAACTTCAGGTGGGAACACACCACCCAACCAGCTACTTGTGTGGTTTGGTTCCATGGACCTTTGGGGTCTGCACACCAGAGACTGAAAACTCTTGACTTACCCTAAATTTCTTCTTTGTGGACTTCTGATGTGATAGGAATGGCACAAAAAAAATTCCAACATATCTTCTTCACCATTATGTTTCCAGGCTGCTAACTTTCCCAGGACTACTTTCTACTCAAATTGCTGGAACTTAATTACATAAGGTTTAATTTCACTTACTTGGCCAGCTTTAAAAACATATATTCAAATTTGAACCACAAGGACAGAATTTTGGGAGCCTCTTTGTCCTCTCACTTTGTGTTAATTTAAATGAGGAAACATTGCCTGTGAATCTCTGCTTTACTTCACCTATTCCAAGTGAGTCTCAGTCCTGGAGAGACTTCCCTGACTCCCAGCAGTTTAAGGGAGAGCACAAACAACCCCTTATATTATAGTTTATGTTTTTGAAACTGTGCAAACAGTAGATATTTGTCTCCTGATTATCCATTTTCTTGTAAATAAAATGTATTGAGGCCAGAGATGGAGTTACACTGACTTTACACCAGATAATGTGTTGACATTTTACAAGGAAGTGTTGGATTATCCATACATTTCACAAGTAGATCTTACAATGTTTAATTATAGAAAGAAAAAGAAGTGGAAGGAGAATCAAGGGAGGGACATGGAGAGAGAATGCAAAAGGACATGGATGGAAGTGGTGGAGTTGGAGGATAACAGCACCTATCAAGGCATTATCTGAGAATTCTTATGATTAGGACTTATCTTTCTCGCTTCACTATTTCATTGTAATCTGCTGTTTACCTGATAAGCAATCAATGGCCTCCAAATTTTATTGCATATGCTTACTTTCTTTTGATTTTGCATTGGTTTGTTCCCCTCTTAAGATCTTATTTCTGTAAAGGAATGAAGATTTTATGTTCTTGCTGCTATTGACTTGTTCCTCTGGTATTTCAGTGTTGTTATTTAGCTCACAAGTCCCACAGCAATTCCTTGGATAACACTTCCATCTATCACATTGGGATGATCAAGGATCCATTGCAGCTGATGTTCAAACACTGGTGTGTAACTGGGGTTGGACACCCACCTCCAACTCAGCAGATACAAAACTCTCTAAAAAGCCAACAAAAGAGGGCTTTTTTTAAACACTCCAACCCACTAGTGGATTATCCTAATGGGTTGGCAGCATGCCCCTCCCTTCCTCTGCAGGAATGCTGGCCTGGCTCTGTAGCCCTGGGTTTGGGTTTTTGGTGGTTTCGATTTTTTTTTTTTTTCTGTGTTACAGCATGCAGAAAAAATAAAATGTAAGACTGATTTGTAATAGTTCTTGACTTTTTTTTCCCTCTGCAGCCTGGGATTAACCTATTTACCTGCCAGGAGGCAAAGGTAGTGACCAGCACTCCTCTTTGGGGAGTGACCCTGCCTTGTCAGCATGGCCCTGCAGGAGAGGGCTCCCTGCATGGGCTGGCTGTTGTTTCTGGGAGCTCACGGACACACCTTCAAAGGTTGAGGGTTCAGCTTCTTCTGCGTGAGAGAGGAGAGGAAATGACCTTCACCCATCTGAGCAGGGAACAACAGGAAACCCTCACGGTCCCACCATTTCCCACCCCCGGGATCCGGAGCTCAGGGACCTTCTTGACAAACTGTCAGGGCTTTTGTCAGGGTTTAGCCGCTGCAAATATATTACCAAAGTATGTTGATGATTCATGGGGAAGTGGTGTACGCTGATTTAAGTGATGGACTAGCCATTCTGTAATGGATTTGAGAATTCCCAATCAGATTGTGCTTAGTTTTATCAAGAGGAAGCTGGCAGGCTGTGTTTTAATCAACTGATAGCATCTCTTGGCAATTGGCATCCAGCTAGTGGACAGAGTACTTCTCAAAGACCAGCTTGCTAAGTTACAAACAGTCACAGCCACTCAGATCTCTCAGCTTTACCTCCTGTTTTTTCTGTTCAGCCTGTTTCTTTCCCAAATGAAACTTTTGGCTGGAAGTGTGAGAAGATGCAGCACATCTGCTTGTCTTTCACTGATGTTTTAGGGGGAATGGATGAGGCAGAATGCATTTGCTTCATCCCTCAGAAAGCTATGCTTGAAACAAGCTCCTAGATGTAGCAAAAAATCCCGGAACCAGACGAATTCTAGGATTTGGTTCTGGCATAAGTTTTTGGAGTGCTCACATTACATAAGTGTAATAAATCTACAATGTGAGGCCACACCAGGTAAGACTTGCCCTTTTTCCCTTTGATTAGGCCATGACTCATTTTTCCATGACTCATTATCTATTTTGCCACCAAAGACATACCCAGTGTTCTGACCTGTACCACCAGACATCAAGAACGGTTCCCCACCCTGATAAAACTCATCACTCTGTTTGTTACTTCTGGGAGACACCAGCTCCTGCAAAGCATCTTCACTGCACAAACCCTCAGGTGCCACAGCTACCTTAAACAATTCCCTGCTCAGGATTTATGTTTTGTCACAATCATTGAGCTGTGGAGCCATCCACACACATGGAGCTGTGCTCAGGCACAGTGTCAAACCTGAGGAGCTGGTTTGTTGTGCCTGGCTCCTGTGGAGTAGTTACTGTACTTAGCAACCCACCTCCAATATAAATATATCTGCTACTCTGAAGAGCAGGCTTTGAAAAGCACCAGAAGGGATCACTCCCCCATAAAGATTTTTTTTCCAACATTGCAGAGCTGTTGGGACTTTCAGAGAGAAATTCTTCTCCCAGTTAAGCATTCCAGCCAGAGGGGCAAAGATCTCACCACAAAGCTCTGGTGAAACCTTCTGCAATGGGCCATGAACCCCATTTAAAGCTGGGTCCTGTCTGAGCTGCTCTTGAGCCATGGAGGGAGGTGGAGAGCAGCCATCCCTCCAGCTGGGATTTGGGAGCCATCTGTGATGTCTTTGCACAGGGGACCCACAGCACCGTGTGGAAAAACAGTGCCCTGTTCTGAGAGCTGAGCGCTAAAACCACGCGGGTTTGAAACTGCTCAAACATTTGGAACTCTCAGAAGAGGCTGATGATTGAAAGGCTGTAAAACAATCATGCTCCCAAAGAGTAATAAAACTGAAAGTGAGGTGTAAGGAACAGAGAGCAGTGATTCATCGGGGAATTGTACTCTTGAAATTGTGTGACAAATCCTGGGTGAGGGAGGAGCTGAGTGTGAGTGTTTGAGGGCCAGATCCTGGCTCGTCCAGAGGAGTTGAAGATCCAATGAAGATTAACAATGGACCCTGTAGCTGACAGGAAGATTTTAACTTCCATCTCAGATATTTTCTGTTGACCATTACACGAAAATCAGAGAAATCAGACCCCTGCTTTCAGTGCCATGTCCCATGAGTCTTTCAGCAAACAATGTCCCCCACTGCAAGAAATGAAGTTTCCAAGGCCAAAACCACCAAAAGGACATGTAAAAACAAAGCAGAAAAAAGTCTTCTCTCTCTGGGGTGGAAGTTTACAATTTCCACAGGGTCATTTTCTGTGTAAACATTCCTATTTGTATGTTTTACAGATTAAAACAAAAATGTATCTTCCAAACATATTCGATAAGTCAATTTTAAAACAAGTTAATTAATGTATCTAAGCTTTATCACAGAGCATAAGAAAGTGGAAAAAAAATCCCCCAGCCAAATGTAAAGAGTCTAATCTTGATTTTCTCACTCTTTGAGTTCATTTATTACAATGTTTGCTCACTTTTATAAAAGCCATGCTCATGTAATAATCTAATTTCTGAGAGCATCTCCAGGGACAGGAGATCACATTACAATATCTCACATTATGTGTCATTCAGGCAGTATCTCCCAAATCATAAAAGCTATGGAAGGGGAATGACACTCGAATAGCAGATTCCTCCTCCTTTTCTTTTCTTCCTTTTCTGAGCATTTTTTTTTCCAGCCCAATGCTTTCTTCCTTACACTGTCTGACCTCATGCAGCCAGGCTGCTCCTCTCCATTCTGCAGAGAAACAGGCTGTGGTGCACACTGCTCCTTGCTCTACATGACCACCTCATCCTGTCTCATTCTTTCATATAGTTTGGGATTTTCCCTTCTGTTCTGAGCTTTCATTTGTGTCACCTCACTGTCCCCTTTTTGTGCCTATGGGCTCTGCTTTGTGAACTGGAACAGAGACCTGGCCCTACTGACAAAATTCTGAAAAAAAGCCCACATTTCAGATCAATAATTCCCCCTGCTCTGAATCATTTCATTTCTAGCCAAAATTGTCCTAACAGGACAAGTACAGAGAGAGAGGACCTCTCCAGCTGCCTCAGGTGTCAACTCACAGACTCATTGTCCTGCCATCTTCATTTCTTTCAGCAGTTTCAGGGATCTTGATAAAGCCCTTAAGGGAGGCTTATATGGTCTTAAAACATTTCATTGATCCATTCACATCCACACAGTCCAGGGCTTCCATTTTTCAGATTCCTTCCCTATTATCATGGAAACTGGCTAATTACAATAAAAGCCTGTTAGGAACCTGTTTGAGACACAAGCGTTGGTGTAGCAAAGCTCTTGCAGCTTGCCCAAATCTCAGTGTGCAAAGCTGTGGAGTCCTTGGGATGAAAATAGGTGTTCTAGGAGATGATTCTGCTTTTCTAGATATCATTTTAACATTCAAATCCAAGGTCACAACCTCAATCCTAATTTATCAAGTTGAACACAAAGACCATAACCAATTTTATTTTGTATAATACATCCATTCCAAACTACCACTCCCATTGCCCATTTCTTCATGTAGAACTTGTGCACCAAATTATCTGCTCTGATTAATACCAGGTTACTGTGCCTACTAGTGCACTTACAGTGCAACTTTGCACTGGGAAAAGAACCTTGGCCTTTTCAAACACAGAAGAGAGCAGAAAACAAGCACAACATCAGGATTAAACCAGATCTGACAATTTCTCATTTCCATTTATTCACAAGAAAAGTCATAATTGAGACTTAAGGAAAAAAAGCCCTCCATGCCTTTAAGTGTAAAATCCATTTTAGTAGCAGGAAGCTGTTATATGGTTAGAGCAGTTATTTTTATTGTCTGTCTGGGTATAGTTTTTAACTGCAGGCACAGAATAAATCAATAGTGTCATAAAGCTACTCTCACCCTCTGCCCTTTCTAAAGGGACATTGTTCAGTGTCTGTGCTGGATGTGACACAGACTGTGCTTTGATGCACAGAATTATGCCTCTACTAATGTTCTGGGGGAGAGATTTGTGTGACACATATTTACCTGTATCTCTTTGTTCACACCATCTCAGAGTCATCGGATCAAAAGCAAAATAAAACACAGATACACATGCAAAAATGTGCAGAACTTTTTCATCAGAAGAGAGGAGGTTATTCTGGTTATTCTTTTGCAAATGATATTTTCGATTAATTTGTGCATTCATAAATTATCTCAGGTGGTGTATTTCCAAGACTGCCTGAGAAAACATGCAGTGATTCCTAGGACAGTGCACACAACTTAGACCTGACTGTAACCTGTTCTTTAATACAGCAAGGAAGGATGGAGCAGGATCTGGCTGCATGGAGCTGGTGCTAGATAAAATTGCCCTGAAAGTGTGCCTTTTTAATAGCAAGAGTAGTTAATGGCTGGAACATTTGGCTTAGGAATGTAGTGGATTGAGCATTGCTTTCAGTCTCTAAATCAAGAGTGAGTGTCTTTCTAAAACTATGCAATAGCTTCAGCAGAAGTTATGGCTTTGATGCTGAACACATGAGTGGGTGAAGTTCTTCAGCTGTGTTACATAGGAAGCAAAACCAGATGACTGTGATGGTCCTTTTCAGCCTTACTAATCCATTAAATCCTGGTTTGGAGCCTTTCACACACAGGGGTTTAAAGCAGCCTCTTAGGTTTTCCGGATGGTTTCTACAGGCAATACACGTTCCAGAGCTGGATCTGACAAGCTCCATATAAATGGGTGTCCGGAATTGACACACTTTATAATTTATATATAAATCACTGCCTCTAAATGCAGTTCCAGATCCATTTCCCCATGCAGCTGAGCTCACTTTGTCTGTTCTGTGCAGTGAGGATTTTCTTTTGCAAAGCAGATATGCATCTGAGCTGAAACACACATCACGTGCTGCTGGAGACCCCAAAACCTGCCACCCCTATCACGACCCACAGAGAAATAAACCTTTATGGATCAAATTCCTAAAAGATTTATCAGCAGCAATTCCTGTTGTCAAGTTAATTCATTGCTCCTCTCTTTGCTTGCTCATTGCAACTTCCCCAGGTTGGCACTTCTGACAGAGGCATGAAAATTGTACTTGTGCTGCAAGTGGGAGGTGGAGACAGCGAAAATCTGTGCCCTGTCTGTGGGACTCCGTGCTGAGACAGCTCTATTTTCACATCCAGTCACAAGCCCATTGGTATTACCTCAGTATTTGCTTTGAGGACAGCTCTCAAGAAATGGAGTTTGGATTTGGTAAGATTAGAGGGAGTAAACCCTGAAATAATTCAAGTGGAAGGCAGCACCACTCACATGTATCTTGCTGCTGGACAGACAGAGGCAGAGGGTCTACAAGAGCCTGCACCCTCCGTGGTGAGCGTGGAGGGTACCACTCACCTGGGTGACCGAATATTTGTTTTCCTTCTCTCTGCAAAATGCTTAGTGCTGGATATTGTTGTCTATAAATACTGATTTGGATTTCCCTTCCTTCCCTCTCCACGCTCCATTGAAAGCAAAGACATCTCACCCAGCACCATTTGCTGACTCCTTCCCTTCTGCCCTTCCCCGTCCCCCAGTGCGTGAGCGTGGTGGCGTGCGGCCCCTCGGCTTCCCCTCAGGACACGGGCACTTGGAAAGGAGAATAACAGATGTTGGGGAAAAAACAACACCCTGTCAGGTAGAAAAAAACACTTTAGCAAAACAAACAAAAAAAACCTATATGAACTTCCCAGCTTCTCAAACTTTCTCATGAATAGCCAGTGGCTGCTGGAATAGCTGCAACGGTAATAATAAATTACAGTAAATATCATCCTGTCATAAGTGACAGCAAACCAAACCCACTGCTGTTCAGAAATGATTTGGAGAAAATATTTCTTAATCTCTGTTTGTGTTATTCAGTCAGCTGTAATGATTTATAGTACTCCAAAGAAGTTGTGGTACAGAGTTGTTTCTTAATCATCCATTTCAGCACCTTGCTATTACCCACATGTGTCTGTGCTTTGGTGGGGACTCTGACACTGCTGGATGCTGGAAAGTGCTCAGCCCAGGAATAAACTGATTTAATGCAAGGGATCTCTCAGCCTTTCTCTGGGACCCTCCTGTCTGTGGGGACAAATCTTCTACAAGGAGGAGCAGTACCGAATTAAGGGCAGCCCCATAACAGTGCCTTGAAATGAGGTTGTTTCCCCAGAGCCATCTGGTTGGAGCCTATTCATCTGTAAAAAACCCACAAGCAGTGGGCATGGAGGGCTCTGGTGCTGGAGTGCATCAGATGGACACCCTGCAGATGAGGCTGTCCCCCTGTGAGTCTGTGAGCACACTCGGGATCACTGGGAAAATAAAATGGTGGGGGATAAATTGAACTGGGAACATGATATCAATCGCCTCTGTCTTTGTCTACTTATTTCCAAAGATTTATACGTGACAGTGTGAGGACTGCTCAGTGACACATTTTAATTTAATTAAATTTTCTGTTGGATTGATGTCTGATCAATCAATAATGTTAATGTTTTTGCAATTTAGAGATTAAAGCTTGGATGAGCGGATATTGAAATACTCTCACATCCAGCTGCCTGGGAATATATTTTTCTCTTTCCATTCCTCAGAAAACCCATTTTAGGTGAGAATCCATCCTGAGGCTTGCCATGGACCTTCAGCAAGGCTGGAAGCATTCTAGCAGAGGGTGAGGGAGTCATTCAGGAGCAATGCCACTTCTTGGAGAGACAGACTTGCAGGCAGCTGAAAGCTGGGCTTGTGCAAAATCTGTGGCTCTGTATATTTTCCCCCTGATGTCCAATATAGGAGAAAATTTGAAGAACGAGGCATTACAGGTTCCCTTTGCTACCTGCTCCTTGTTCAGGAAGTTGTCAGTGCAGAGGCTGCACCTGGGGATTTGAACCTGATCACCACCAGGGCATCTATTCTCCACATGTCCCTCATCCCCTCTGGGTCCCACTCATTTCTCTGGCCACCTCAGCCTCCTGCAGCAACGAGCTCCCCAGCTCAGCTGCTGCTTTCTAAGCTGCAACCCATGGAACAGCAGGGTCCTGGTCTGGAGCTGAATTTAATACTTCTTGAAGCTTCTTGCCTGCCCAAATTTCTCACAGATGAGCTAATTGTGCTCCACCCTCTTCAGGCTGTGAAGATAAAGAGATGCTGTAGCATGTCCACAGAATTTTTCTTTTTTTTCTTATGCCTTTTTTGATTTAGTTCCTCAAATACTTTAATAGTGAGGTCAGGAAAGTCTTTAACTTATTCAGGGGGGATATTCTGCACTAGTTTTCCATGAGGCCTTGGAGTCTTAGACAGCCTTCTAAAAACTTATGACTCAAGAAAAAAAATAATGCACATTTTCAAACTTGTAAAAATGTGAACCCAAATTTCATCTGAGTCTCAGGTATGGCTGTAGTCTCAATAAGTCAAAGTAATTCATCAGATCTTAACACTGTCAAAACTTGGACAGTGAGAAATCCCACCTGGCTGAGGTCTGAAGGCTCCAGTGTCCATCTCTGGTCTCCAGGTCCATCTCCAGAGCTGACTCTGTGCTATTTGGGGTGCTTGTATTCTCATTGTATTCAGGGGAGCCTTAAAAAGGCCAATTTCTTGCTCAATTGTATTTTAAAATCTGTAAAATCTCTATGTTCTGTCCCTTAAGGATGTTCTGGGGGCTGTTTGCTGTGTACCTGTCCCTCAGACAACCCCAAAGTAACACACAGAGGGAGGAAGACAGAGAGAGAGAGAGAGGAGGAGGAGGGGGAAAGAAAGAACAGCTCATTTTCCACTTTAGCACAGACACCTGAGGGGTAGAAGTCAGCAGTTTTTTTGACGGTACAAGAACTTGGTAACTTAAAACAGGAAGCAAAAGAAAAACCACGACCAAATAACTTTGCCTTGACCTCCTCCTAAGAGAGTCAATGACTTTAAAGTAAACTGGAACTTCTTGCTGGAATTTATTTGGACGTTGGCTGCTCCTTACCTCATTAGCGCAGCAATATTCAGAGATGTGCCAAAAGATTTAGGCAGGCTGGAGGATGCAATGAAGCTAATTCTTTTTCTTCTTTTTTTTTTTTCCTTCTTTTTTTTCTTCTTTTTTTTTTCCCAAGGGAAGGTTTCACATATTTATGTCTCACTATCAAAATACTCTTCAGTGCAAGAGTTTCTTCCACTGAAATCTACTGTTTGCAGCTGGTTTTGTTTTGCCCTCTGTTGTTAACTCCACCAGACCCCCACCACTCCAGGAGAAAAGGCAGAGTGCCCAGGTTACCCACCTGGGGTTGGGGTGGGGATGATTGAAGGGTAAGGGAAAGTCAGTGTCTCTCTGAGGGTGCAGGAGTGTGGGGAAGGCAAGGGAAAGAGGGGAAATTGTTCCTTGGAAAAGAGGGAAATAATCTACTGCTAAACCAGTGACTTTTGTAGTAGACCAACATTTTTGTGCTCAGTCCCTGGTATAATATGTTCTTCAAGGCTGGCTTTCATAGGTAGGACTGCTGTAAGGTGGTTCACCTTGATTACTGATCCTTCCTTCCTTCCTTCCTTCCTTGCAATCCCTTGCACAGGGCAAAGCACCACAAGACCTTGTTAGAATGGGCACTCCCGGCTGTTTGGGGCTTGCTGTGCCCTCTTTATTAAAAGAAGGAGGTTTCATGCAGCAGTTTTGTTTGAAGGAGCTGGGGCTACTCACTCCATCTCCCCTACCCAAGCTCTGCCAACTCTTGTTTTTGCTGCTTCACAATCCAAAAACATGACGAGCCCTGAGAAAACGGTGTCCCAAAGAGCAGCCCAAGCTTTTGTCAGGTTCAACCATCGAGTGTTTGGGATCTAGAATTCCCATTATTGTTCACCACACCACCTTGCTCACCAGAGCAGGCTGGAGCAGGCTCTGGCCAGTTGGCTACTTTGGTGATTTACCCTGTCAGGAATGTGGGAGTACAGAACAAAGCCACACCGTAAATCCCACAATCCTCATCCTGCAATGAAATTCATTTGGACAGCATCATCAGGCTACTTTTTAGAGTTGTTCATCTTACCCTGAACAGTAAATTCCTATAGGAAAGTAATTTATGATCTGGGAGGGCTGTTACTTACAAGCTAGTAAAATAACTTTTGCTGGACTTTTACTACCTCCAGCAGCAAGCATCCGTGCTGAAGCCAGGAACGAGCCTTTTCTTCCTCGCTGTGATACAGTGTGATCTATCACGGAGCCACATGGGTCTTTGGCTTGCATTCATCTTGTTTCCATGCAGTGTGTTTGAAAAGAAATCACTGATTTTTTCTTGCAATGCTTACAGTCAAGTCACGTTATTTCAACCACTGCATGAGCTTCCAGTAATTCATGCATGAGTAGGATCAGGGAGGCTTCTAGCATAGCTTGGGCACCCTGCTTGAGACCTGTTCAGAAATCAGCAATCTCCTGCACCCAGATCATCCAGGATCTCTCCATCTTTGGGTGGATGAGTTACTCTTTTGAGGTAGTTTGTTTTTCTTGTTGGCTGCAAGTGGAGTTGGACTTGGTGCTTAATCTTTAGATAATCAACAAATGTCATCACAAGTGTGCTGTGTTATAACCATCACAGTTTTTCTGCTGTTTTCCCTGCAGGGGCTCCCACCTGACTGTTCCTCAGGCACTGAGTGCTGTTGGCTATCAGCTCCAGCATGGAAATGGGCTTAACAGGTGGCTGGATGTGGATCTCATCACACGTTTTCCACAAATAACTAAAACCACAGAAACACAGCCCCAAGCCTCCCACAAGAATGATGTAAATGAAAAATTACTGAAGCACATGCTGGTGCCACTCTGATAGCAGGGCAGATCCAGGCCCATTTCAACAAATAAAACATTCCTCAGGGATGCTGAGCAAGCCTTGGCTACAAGTTTCTGTTCAAACTGATTATTTCTAACCTTTAGAGGATGAAAGCTCCTGCACCCTTTACCATATTCAGCATGAGAAAGGACCTTCTCCAGCTGAAATATTCATTGCCAGTCAACAATTAGAATCCAGATTATTACTTTTATACCACAATTTTCCTGCTCTGTCTCAGGCCACAGCATCTGTGTGGGAGCATACAGCAACATTTAGCACTTGAATGCTGACCATGAGTAGCCAAAGCATTTGAGATCTACATTGTGGGTAAAGAAAAGCAGCTCAAAAGCCTTTGCAAGCATCTATCCTGTCTGCAGGAAAAGCCCATAGTTTTAGCCTTTATGTTCAGGAGTTGCCAGTTGTGCCCTGGAAGTCATTGCTTTTGTGATTATGCCCTCAAAAATAAAGTTTTGAGGAGTTGTGTGCCCTCCACTGTCGTGTGAACCATGCTGGCACCTCTGAGCTGCCTGCCAAGGCTTGCACTGGGCTCTGAGCAGATTTTGCTCATTTTGCCTTCAAAAACTGGGAGAGATAAAAGCAAAATTGAAGCTGCAGAGAAAGCCCCAGCAGAGTGGGCTTCGAGTCTCATACTCAAAAAACAAAAACTTAGGGATTAGGTTCGGATCAGGAACCTCAAAAAGTGGTGTGAATGTTGGAATAAAATAGCAAATTTCTCTGAGGGAAAGAAATGGTCTGGTTTCAACACTGAAACAAGAGGTCTGGACTTCCTAGGTGGGAGAGAAATAAAGACCGGATATATGTGGGTTGAGCTTTCCATGTACATTTTTAATTATGGCACATCTATCATTCTTAGCACTGCCTTGAGCAAAGAAAGATAAAACAGCAAAGCAATAGCAAGATTTCCACACATGTAGCCAGTCTCAAAATCAATGGGAGTTTGGTATCTAAATACCTTTAAAAACCTGATCAGTTGTTCCCCGAGGCCCTGCCTGAATATCACAACCTTAAATCCTGGAGGATGTGCTGGCATTGCTCAGCCTGTGCAGAGCAGAGGGGTGCACTCAGAGCAGCATTTGGTTTGTAATGTGAAGGGCTGAAAAATTGTTCATTTAGGGTTGTGTGATGGTAAGAGCAGCACGCTCTTATCCTTCAGCATTTCTTTGGTTACAGGCACTGTGTGACCAGGTACCAGCAGCCAGTGACAGGAATTTGGTGACTGACCCCAGATGCCCCAGATGCTTTTTAGAGGAAATTAATTACCCCCACTTTAAAATAATTTACAGAGAAAATGCAAACCTTCACTAACTCTTGGTAGCAGAGGAGAAAAAAAGGATATTTACCCTATTCCTCTGCATACAAACAGAACCAATGAATATTCAGTCAAATTTTTTAAAAAAAAGGAAAACTCTTTCCAGTGAAGATGAGGAAACCTCATGTCATGTGGCTGTGGAATTCTGGCTGTGCCTCCCTTTGCCTCCTGCCACACTGGCACCACTGCACGTGCTCTTCTTGCTGCTGCTCACCCAAGAATAGGCTACAGGAGAGATTTGCTCAGCCAAGGTGACTCCTCTCGTCTGTTACATATCCCAGGGTTATAAATAACAGAGCAACCTCTGTTTGATGGGGGGGATGCTGATAACCCCCCTCCCTCCTTCGGGATGCTGAAGCAATTACAGGCAGGAGGAAGCCACAGAGCCCTTGTGTTGCTGCAGCAAACAGAGGCTTTGGGTTGGTCTTGGCTCCTCTTTAATTAGAGTTTATTGGTAAAGCAACCCCATTTTTCTGTTCCCGGAAAATCAGGGCTGTCAAGGCCTAATTCCTTGGGCCTATCAAGTGTGAGATATGTTTACCAAGTCTCTCCAGGATTAGCTGGGTTGCTATCAAAACCGAGGAGTGTATTTCTATCAATGAAAACCGCTATGACAAGGTCTGTCCCCTGAGACAAACGGCCTGTTCCATGGAGGCTTTAAATAGGAGCAATAATGGTACTGAGCAGCACTGGGTTGAATAATTAGATTGTTCTTCATAAATCCTCGAGTGAAGACTTCCAAGCAGGTCCATTATGTGTGTCGTATGTTAGCACTGAGCTTTATGTGGTGTGGACACCGCTCTGTGCCGGGCTGCTGTGACGGGTGAGTAAATCACCAAAGATTGGGACAGGAGGAGCACAGCTCCTTGCTCTCCTGCCTTTTCCCCCACAGAGATCATCTGCTCTGAGCTGCAGACACCCGCATTATTTATCTCATTGCTCAAAGAGTTTTTGAGAGGACTAACTGGAGTAATTTCTGAATATTTATGCTTTGTTTGTTTATATTCAGAGACTGGAAAACACACATATTTTGTTCACGTCCCCAGACTGGTTCATTTACTGATTCACTTAAAACATCCTTTCAGATCCATTGAGAGATAACTTTTTCCTCAGAGGGATGCAGTGGTATAATAGCAGCTCAATATTATCTCCTCATATTCTTGGTAGGATTCCCTCTTGCCAGCTGAGAACTGATATTTTCTTTTTTAAAAAAAAAAAAATCTTTCTCCATCCTCCCCTTTCAATTATTCAGGTTTTCTCTCTCTTTCTTACTTTCTGTGCCAGTTGCAGAAAGAAATCTCAGATAAGCAAATTGTCATTTAACCCTAACACTGATTGGTGATTTTTAGACTCTTTGTAGGAAATCCTGGGAGGCAGCAGCGTCTGCAGGCAGGGATGTACACCCAGCCAGTGCACGATGCAAGTGCCTGCTCAGGCAAGCACTTCTGCTCAACCCAGCTGCACTCCATTCTCCCAGAAACACGTTTGTCAGACCTGGTTAAACAATGCTGGTAAAAAGAACAAGAAATCGCATTATTCCCCCGAGAACTGTGTATACACCTAACTATTTTGCCTGCCAGTAAGAATCTTGTGTCACTGTAAGGTTTATAGGAGCTGACTGGCAAAGGATGCCCTGATGATAAATAAAATACCCCTGTCCCATGTGCCATGACTCTGTGCAGCTCAGCAGCTGCAGTGTCCTTTTCACTTACCTTGGTACGGAGATGTGGCATCTGCCTTTGGACCCGTTGTTATGGGCAGCTGATGGGGTCCCACGAGGGGACATGTCATACAACAGGGCCAGGAACAAGCACCAGCTGTGAGCCACCTTCTGATAAAGCTCTAGGCCTGCTGTCAAATTCTTCAGCTTGCACACAAGCCCTGGGATGAGGTCTGGGATTGGTGTGATCCAGCAGCTCCACCGTGACCCACCATCCTCTGGTACCGACTGCTTTGCTGCCAGGTCATCCTTCACTTGGCCCTGGTGGGAAAAGTTCTCCAGTGTTAAAACACTGCCAGGATAAAGTGTTAAACCTTTTATAAGGCAATTTAGGTGATAATCATCAGGGTAATGGAAAAATATTATCCATATTCATTTAAAGGTGTGCTGTGCTTCCCTTCCCGATTAGCGCATGAAACTCCTTGCCAGGCTATGAAAATAAAGTGACTGTGAGAATTTTTAAAGGCACATTCCTCCTTGCATCATAAGAGCATGAATTCCAGGAATTTCCTATCCACAAGAAGTTTGCATTCCTGGGACGATTGCACCCTTGCACACAAACTGCCCTGATGCTGCAGCAGACACCAGCCCTGCTGCTTTCTGCTCTGCCTGGGCAGCCAGAGAGGTGGGTGCAGAGTTTCTTAGCTTGACCCAAGCTGCAAGTGCTGAGTGTGGCCAAGAGGCAGCCACATCCATCTGAGGATGTCTTTCAGTGAGATGCCTGGGATTTTATGCATGACTTTGTTTCCTAAATGTGGCCTTTCATTTGGCTTGCTCTGTTTTGCACTGAGCTGCTCAGAGCCAGGTGTGCTTTGTGCCCAGTCAAGAGGGTTTCTTCCAGTGGGTTTGTCAATATCTGCTCTGGGAGGGAAACAAGTGGGATTTGACCCTCCGGCACAGTAGTGATTCAAGGGATAACAATTTATGAATTGATTCATTAGGTGAGAAACTGCCTTTAGACTTCCCCTGAAAAAAAAGCAGCTTGGGATATTTTAGTGTCACAGGTTCTGACCTGTATATTGGTGAGGAGCCCTTGAGCAGAGCTCCGGACAGACGTGGGGACTCCTGTCCCACCCAGGGCAGGTCAGAGCACACAGTGCAACCCAGAATCCTGCACCAAAACAAAGGTTCTACAGAAGTGGAATTAGGTCTTCTCAACAGGGTCTGGTCAGGTAAAACTGGTCCCAGTTTGGAGACAGGACTGAGTCAGCAGCCCCACTCCCTGCTGAGCCCTTTGCTCCTGGCACCGAGCTGTGATGGGTAATGCAGCTGGACTGAGGCACCCAGGACACTCCGAGGAAATGGGAAATGTGTCTGGACAGTGGATGATTCACAGGTGCTGGCAGCTGAACAAAAGTTTTCTGGATTTCAATTTTGAAGTCAGGCACCTTTATTCCACCCAGTTCCCACAGTGGGCACCTCCATCCTCTTGTGAGCCTGTGCTCGGGGCTGTGTTAGTGCACAGCACCAATGGCACTGCCTTCCTCAGAGGCATTCTGAGCAGCCAGAGAGTCCTGAATTTGGGGCACTTCAGCTCCAGGACCATGTGAGCATCCTAAATACATTGATTTCATCTTCCAGAGGGTAAGGTCCAGTTTTGAAAGGGTCCTGGAAATCTCTGCCTAAGCCAAAATCTGGTTTCACCACCACCCAATTTCACTCTTCCTCATGCATCTGCTGGCTGCTCTGGTACCAGGCCCCCCGCCCAGTGCTGTTATCTCTCCTGCAAATAATGGCAGTTTGGGTTTTTATGCATCAAACACTTGCTCTTTTCAGATCAGGAAATATTTGCTGCAAAAACACAAGATGCTCTTTGTTGTCCAAAGATTACTTCATAAGGCTACAACACATCAGGCCCCAAAATGTTTGTAGATTGCCTGAATTTCCTAAAGTAGGTTTAATAAATAAAGATTCAAGACTGAAAACACTGTCTGTTTGCAGTAGGATTTCTCATTACATTTCATGTCTATTGCAGCTTTATGAGGATATGCTGGTTTAACTCCTTTCTGACGCTGTTTCTTAATACAAGCAGATTTTCTAGATTAGTAAAGGTATAGGAAGCAAAAACCTGGAATTAGATTTGCAGAAAGTCTGTTATTTATACTAGATAATGGACGCTAAACCAAGACAAAAGAAATTCACTGTCACAATAATAAATCCATTTTAAAATCCATTTTCAAAGCAATCAAATCGCTGCAGAAACCCAATGACAAGTATATAACAATAATGTATATTTATGTAGCAACTTTCACCCCGAGGAATCCAGAACCAAGGGAAGCACCAGTGTGGGAGGTGGCTCTGGGGTGATCCCAGGGAGTGTCACAGGGGGTCTGAGCAGCCCTCACAAGGTCACTGGGACAAACTTGCCTCCATCCAAAAGAGCCCCACATCTCAGGAAACGTGAGTTATGCTTCCAGTTGAACTGCTGTGCCTGTGGTCAGCACGCACGTGAGTGAGGGCTGAACTTTGCCTCTTTTTGCAAAGGGTTGAACAACAAAAAGAGAGCAATTTCCCCTTTTAAGGTCACAAACAGGATGAAAGTGCTGCTTCAGCTGGTGGCTGTCCTGCTGTGGGAGGCTGCCCTGGCTTTGGGTGCACAGTCAGAGTAGTTTTGAGAGGGGATTTTTACAGCCCTTTGAAAAACACCAATATTTTTGCTAAATGTTAATGGAAGCTCGACTTGAAGTCAGCTTGAGTTGCAGAGCAGTGCTTATAATAATGATTTATGTATTAAATGCGGCTGATCTGTTATTTTTATTATCTTGATGTGTTTTTGATGTTCACTTTCCAGAAGAACAGCAGGCAAGTGGCACTGAAACCAGCTTTGAACATGAGCATGTGTGCATGCCTTAGCAAACACGACTCATGTGTGATGTTGCAGTCAGGGCTCTGAATAATCGGGTGCAGCTCCTGGTGGGATGGCGTCACTCCATCGGCCTCGGTGTGACACAGCCATCTGCAGCCAGGAGGGCTTTGTGTATTATCTGCAGGAGCTTTCCTGCCTTATCTGTGGAAAATTGATCCATACCGTCTCTTTAGAGACCTACATCAAATATTAATTTTGCCTATTTGTTCAATGTAATTAGCAGGTGTGATTAATCAATTAATCAATCTGCGATTCCTATCTGCAGCGCAAACAGCTGTGCCTGGAGGGGACACTGGGAGCAGAGATCCCCCAAACACCTCCCAAATCCCCACTGCAGGGGCACCCCCTGACCCCAGGTCGAGGTCTGCAGTCACCCACTGGTGACCCTGGCAGTGCAAAGTGCCCAGAGAGCGCAGACAAACCCCTGCAATGGGGACATTGCTGTCCTTGTCCCCTAAAGAGCTGTGATGGCAGTGCCTTGCCATGGGGCTGGGGGGCAGGAGGATGCCCCTAGGTGGGGTGTGGTGGCCCCAGTGAGCCTCTGGGTAAATGGACTGGTGGGGCCAGGGCTGTACTTGTCCCCTCAGCAGCCATGCTCCAGGCAATGTCTCATTTTGCCTGTGCCAGAGTGGGTGAAACTCTTTATGGCAGGCTTTTGGTGGCATTCCCAACTCGATTTTGCTGGTTCAAAGGATGCAAGTAAGTCGTGTGAAGTTCAGGTAGAAATAGGTTCTTTTAGAAGTGCCAGACTTGCTGAGTGGGCAGCAGACAAAATCCCAGCCCCTGCTCAAAAATTCAACAACTTTTTAAAGCTCCTGAACTACTGTTGAAATGCAGAGAGTAGGGAGCTGGATCGTGTTTCATGAGGGATTTCCCTCATTTTTTTGGGTGTTCCCACTGCCTGGGGCCCTTATTTGGGGGCAGAGGGAGAGGTATGACCGTGGGTATTACAGGCAAAATAATTACATGTCACTGTGCTAAATTGCCAGGTTTGGGACTTTGCATTTCCTGGTGGCAGGAGGTGAGGACCTGTCAGAGCAGCACAGCAGAAGCCTGGGCTGTGCTCTAGCTGAGGGCAGGAATTTGAACTAGTGCAGGTACAGGAGCCTCCAGCACAGGGTGGGCATTTGAGAGAGTCCAGAGTTTATAGGGGACATACTGAGGGACTTTACCACAATCTCCAGTGTGCACAGGGTTTGTTCCAGCACTGTGACAGCTGATGCTCTGCTCTTTAGTAAATGTGGCATGACCAAGGTGCTGGGTCACACAGCTGAAGCCTGTCTGAGTGCCCTCTGAAGCACTGTGCCTTGTTCAGTGATATATTCTGGATCATCCCCATTCCAGCCTTCCTGCTTTTCTCTGCTTTCCTCCTGCTATTGGGAGAGTTCTCCTCTTTTGCACCTTGTTCACCATCACTCTGGGAAACCAGGATCCAGCTGCACAGATACGCTGAGATAAAATGGGAATATAATCTAGGAGTTACCCAGGGATGCCAAGTGTTGACAGTCCCGTTCAAGGTCTGCCTGAAGTTCTTTTCCTGTTCTTTTAGCTCGGCAAACCCTTTTGCTGTAATATAAATCCCTCTGGACAACCTGACCTTAGCCTGGCCTAGGGTGGGGTGCTTTTTTCTCATTTATTGGGCTCATTGGGCCTGATTTCATTCCTGTGCACTGAATGCTTTGCTGACCCAGGAAGATTTGATGTTCCACAAAGGCAAATGCCCCCCAGAAGATGAACTGGTCTTGGTTTCAGTGTGATTTTTGGATTAGAACTGCCCAGAGTAGCACTTTCCTCAGAACAGTTTTTCTACAGAGTAAAAAGTATGTCTCCATCTGATGCCTTGAACTGTCATCATAATAACCTCAAATATAGCTGTCTTCACCACATCACCGTCCTCCTCTCTGACCCATAAAGTTTTACCATTACAACCTGCCCTTAATCACCTAACCATTTCCTTAGTCTTTCAAGGACAATGGTTTTTATGCCATACTTGCTAACCTTACGTATTACTCTACCATCCTGGGCTGCCTTTAAATGACTTTTCTGAAATCTATGTGGATTAGCTCCACTGCTTCAATCCTGCATGTTTTCCACCTTAGCTCCTAAAACAAATTCTGCCAGATTTGTCAGACAAGATTTACCCTTTATGGAGCTGGGCAGATACATTTTTATCAGTTCATATTTCTCCAGATGTTGGGTGAGCTCATTCCTGTTAACATCTCTAAAACCCTGCCTCTGATTAAAAAAAAAAAAAAAAATCACATTCTGCAGGTTTGGGGCCAGACTTTCAGCTGGTGGGAGTGAGTTTATGTATGTGTGTGGACCAGATTTCATGAGCATCTGTATTGGCTGATATCTATTGCAAATATATCTCGGTTTCTACCTATCTCTTCTCATAGATGCTCAAAGATCTTTGCTTTATATCAGTTTCTCTTTACCACTTTTTAACTCCTAAAAACGACTCAAACCCCCTGTTATTGGGCACTTGATGTCACCTGCTGTTCCATTAAGCAGTGTGGGCTAAAAGTACGCTCTGCACTCAGCCCTGCCTCCTTCCCCACGGTATGAGTTTGCTCTGGTGATTATTCATGCTCTCAGCATTTCCCTGCTAGGCTGTCACAGGAAACTTTGCTCCTCAGCCCCTCTCCCTGTGTTTTTAAGCTCTCTTTACCACCTCTCGGTGGTCTGGAGGCCTCCCTGTTAATCTTGTCTCCTTTACCTGTTTAAAAGAAATCTTTTATTGTTTTTATTCCCCCGCCCATTCTTGGGTGATCCTCCTGTCTTGGGGCATTCTTCTCTTTCTGTCATATTTGGTTTCCTAATCAGCTTTTTACATCTTTTCAGCTTTGCTTTATAATCCCTTTCATCCCCTTAATATTTGCCTTCTCACCCATGTCAGCTGCACCTCTTGTCCCTCCGATAGCTTTTATGGCTTCCTCAGTGATCAGCCTCCATCAGAACCAGGCTCACCCACCCCTGCCTGACAGAAATCGCTGTTTCCAAGTGCTGCACTCATTTCCTGAGTACAGTTGCTGTGTATGTAAATGAAGGCTGGGTGAACAGGCACTGGTGCCTCTTATATTGACTTTTATTTCTTTCTCGCTGCTGTTTGCTCATGAGCAAGTGGCACTATTCTCACATGCACTCATTGCTCCAGTTTGCTTCTGAGGAGCTTGGTGATTTAACCTTTTTTTCCTTTGCAAATGGAAGGCACCCCAAGCAGAGAGTCACCC
Organism: Pycnonotus jocosus; assembly: GCA_013400435.1. NCBI lineage: Eukaryota > Metazoa > Chordata > Aves > Passeriformes > Pycnonotidae > Pycnonotus > Pycnonotus jocosus. Next base: position 133,748 of record VWYP01015304.1, read on the forward strand.
ATACAGATCTGCCACAGATCTGAAAAATGTGTCAGAATTTTCTTAGGGGGATTTTAAATACTGTGGGACCGTAGCTGGGCCATTCTGCTCTCAGAATAGCACTAAAATCCCCTTTGTCATTAACACAACTCACAACTCAAAACTCTTACAAAGAAAGTCAGAGCTGGTGGATGGAGCACAGGAAGGGAAGCAGTGAGAGTTAAATGACTTGCCTAAGGCCATCCAGCAGGTAAGTGGCAGAGACAAAAACAGACTCTGCTCGTCTGCCCAGGACTGTATCCACTGAGCCAGGATAATTCCTGGCAAAGCAGCAACAGTGAGGCCACAGCCTCAGATCATTACTCATTTGGTTTTATTTGTTCCAGCACTAGGTGATGAAATGCAAATGGTACAGGCAGATGCACAATTTCAAATCCTCTGTGTGTCACGACTCCAATATCGGAGCAGGCTTTCTCTCCCTCTGCAGAGATGTGCTTCTGAAGCTGCACGGGGGCATGGAAAAGGGTATTCGATGCCTTCATGTGCTCAGGGAAACCTGAATTTGCAGAAATTTCCTTCTCAAGCAGATTCACTCAATTGTAGTGTGAAAAATGTGTAGTTACATACACACCACACACACACACACACACACACACACACTTATATGTTTTAAGCAGTCCAGGTTCCAGTCTCTATTGTAGTCTCTTAATCTTCATACTGAGGGGGGAGAAGGGAAGAGGCAGAACAGGAGGAGGACCCAGCGAGATCTGCCCTGCCCTGCCCCACACCCAGTCCAGATGTGCACATCTGGCAGCCCCAAAGCAGGGCGAGGGCTGCGGGGAGAGGGAGGAGAGGGGCACACCTGGTGCGTGGCCAGCACTCAGCAGGGGAGTCCCCTCCCTCTCCAAAACCCTTGGGCCAGTGTCGAGCAGAGGGCTCAGCAGTGGTGCTTGGGCAGCAAAGTGGGTTTTTAATATATATTTAAAAGAAAGAGTTGGCACAAAGAGGTAGGAATGAGCTGCAAGTGTGAGAACGAAACCACACCTTTGTTCTCCTAATGCTCTTTCCCCTGCTTCGTGGTGATTAGGGTTGGTCAAGAACTTCTTCATGCTATTTACATTTTTGACAGATAATTTTTTTGCTTTCTTGCCAGGTTTCAAGGCTTTTTCACAAAAAGTAAAACTCCCAAGCCCATACAGTATTAAGACTTAATAAAGTGCTCTGTTTGTTGGGGTGTTTTCTTACTTTTTTTTCAGTTCTTCAGCAGAATCATGTTGCAATCGGAAAGAAGATTGTTCAAGAAAAGGCACTAATTAACATTTTATTGTTATAATTATTCCCATCATATTCCCTCTGCTGTACAGGTCCTCTCTTTCATCATTTATTACGGTGATGTAACTATACAACAGGGCTTGTGTACAAGACAAAGACAAAGCTGAAGGCTTAATTCAGCATCGCCAGCGTGATGAAAGGAACAAAGGATGATGCAGCTATGCCCTGATCCGGCAAATACTTATGCACATGGATAACTTCACTGCCAGGAGTATTTCTGCTCGCAGTAACTGTGCTCTAAAGTGTCAGCAGGCTTTAAGTCATAGGGCCTGATTTAAGCTCTGCCCGAGCCGGTGCACAAACTCTGACACGTTTCAGCAGCAGGGGCTTTGCCAGTACTTACTTAGGGAAGCATTTTAGCGCTGCCGAGTTTACTTGCAACCTAATCCTGAGCATGCACAGGCTTTCCCGGGCTCCGAGCACAGGCTCCAGCCAGCAGAGGTGACAGTGATTGATGTCTTGATTCATGGCTATTCTGTGAAGTTACCCCCGGCGGGCACTGCCAGGTGGAGCAGCGCAGCTCGGCTCCGCAGTGCCAGCAGCCGGCCCAGGGATGCCCGGGGATGCTCCGCAGAGCCTCTCCTGCTCTTGTCCTGGTCTTCTCCAGAAATTATAAAGGAAACTCCTAGAGAGGACAATCCCGTGCCAGATAGGCGTTTTCCAGCCCTGCGGGGGGATGTTTCTACACTTCAATTAGCCCCCTAATTGAGCTATTTGCAGGAGAGGGCTCAAGGGAGCTGAGCACCTATTTCCTCGCAGTTTAACTGCCACCAAACCTAAAGTCCCTTAAATAGGAACAAATATATTGTGTCTCCAGAAACTTTGTCCCAGTGAACTGCCTAATATTCTCCTGTAAATTTTCCCATTTCCACAGTAACATTAGTATCATCAAACTGCAGTATGAGGAATATTCAATTATAATTGAATTTTGATTTCAGGATTTATTTTTAAATGTATTTTTAGACAAAACAGTGTGCATTCCTTCCCAACTGCTTCTAAAGCAAAGAGCTAGTTGAGTTTTCAGGCCAGATATTATGGACCCAATTGTCTCTTTATATCAAGTTTAAAAATAGTACAATCAAAATGCTTCAGCAGTACAAATTTATTGGAGAATGAGAAGGACAACATTAAATCTACCCTTAAAATTATAACAGGACGTGTACCTCACTTACAAGTAAATATATTGAGGTGATATCTGGAAGTTTTAGGCCCAAGTTCAACTGGACTTTGCAGCCAGGGCTATTGCAGGGCTGAGTGTAGCCCTCAGCCCAGCCTGTCCTCCAGTCGCTCTTGCAGAGCAGGTGATGGATGTGCAGGAGGCAGGAACCCTAAATGGAATTATGGGCTGGTTTGGGTTGGAAAGGACGTTGAAGATCACCCAGTTCCAACTCCCTGTCATGGGCAGGAACACCTTCCACTAGACCGGGTTTCTCAAGTAAAAACTCTCCTTCAGAACCAGCACCCCAACCTACACCAAACCAAATTACACTGATGAAAACCAACCCTCCACAAATGTCTGTGTGACTGCCTCAGCAAGAGCCCTGTGCTGAGGTCCTTGGTGTTCCCTGTGTGTAATATTTCTTTATGGTCCTTCCCACAGCAGTAGGACTGTGACTATAACCCTAAACCTGAGCTGTGACTCTTAGGTCGAGCTTTTCTTTAGAGTAATTCCAGCAAGTGTTGTCAAAGCCAAAATTAGCACAGCTATGGGGCCTCTGCAAGTAACTGCCACAGTGAAGCTGAGAGGTTTTTTTATGATTCTTCAGTAAACCAGAGCAACCATGCATTGAAAGTCATCCCAAAGGCAAATTATCTTTACGATCAAGGGACTTCAGTTGTTCTGGGCAGTTTTCCATCAGGGCCTTACAGGGAAAGCTGCTGCAACATCTCACTTCTCTGTGGGATGACTGGACACAAGTAATAAACACCCGAGACTGGTGCTTGGCCTGATTTTCATCTCCTGTCTCCTGGTTGAAATAAATGTGCTGTCACATGATAGGAGTAGCCCATGAGACTTATGTATTATTATATCCAACTTGAAAATTACCTCTAATGCGAGTTGCACACAACAGCAGTGAAAGTAACCATTAATTGTTAATATAAACTATTAATGAAACACCAGGATGAAGGTCAAAGTGCATGACTGAAACCTTCCAGCAAATGAAAAGATGATTTTGCCTCTTGCTGAGTGTAATTGTCATCAGAATTTCATCGACTTTCTGATCAAACCACTTCCCTCTGCACTGACCTGTTCCACCACTGCGGTGAATCTGCTCTCCAGAATGGGTATTTGCTATTCCTTGTCCACCAAGGTTTTTATTAGCACAGTGGATGTCTGTGAGAGCTGAGAGCTGGCACCCTTTTGCCTTTGTTCCTATGGGAGCTTTTTTCCCCCCCTTCCATTGTCCATTACTCACAATAAATTTGCATTGACCTGGCTCCCCATAAATTATCCTGTCTCCTGCTGGTATGTCCTTTAAGTGTCCTGAGTGTCCTGGTTCACATGTCACAGGGCCATGACGTGGTGGACACACCTGAGGGCAAGCAGCCTGGAGTGAGAGCAGGCCCCTTCCCACTTTAAACAGGTCAAAACATCAGGGAGATGACAATATGGGGGGGATATTTTGGAATGACTGTCAGTTTTTCCTTCCTCCCGGAGCATGACAGTGTCATCAGTCTCCCCCCAGCAGCTTTACTTCAGTAATTTCTCACACAGGCTTGGACTGCTCAGGTACTTTCTGCTCAATTTCAATTTTTTTTTTCTACACACACACAAAAGAAGTTTTTCCCCAGAGAAGAGTTTATACACTTTCTTTTTCCATCAGAAACAGAAACCCAAGCAAGTGAAAAAGACTGGATCTGAGGGTAGAAATATCCTGGTGGGTTTTGTTTCTGACAAACCCTAAAAAAATTTCTAGGTGTGCAAGAACGATGCTCTTTGTAAATATTAGTTACTTTGAGGAAATCTCAGAAGTGCAGATCTGACTCAAGATTGCTCAGCAGTAACACCTCTGGCTTCAAGGTTTGCTGTTACCATCCTTGCCCAAGCTTCAGGTTTACTTGGAGGTGGACTCCAGGGACATTGACTTTACCCTGCCTACCTTCTCCATGCCCTGCTGGGCACAGAGTCTTTGGCAGAAGTGGAGCATTTGGCTCTGTGACCACCCAGCAGTGCTTGCCAGGGGTGTGGGGATTACAGGGGACAGGGGTGAGGCTGTGCAGGGTGGGCTGAGCCCAGGTGGGCAGCCCACACCAACCCCACCAAGCCAGGCTGAGACAGCAGCTGCCAGGACTCAGGGCTCTGAGTTACAGCAGTGTTAAACCCATTCCTGGATTTGGATACATTTTAGAGCTTTTTTTTTGAGTTTCTAAGGCAGAAGAAGCTCCTGGGATCAGTCAGGCCCAACAGCAGGGGTTGGTGTTGCTCTTGAGCCACGTCACAGCTGTTGGTGGGTAGAGATAGACCTGAGCTGGATGGGAGTTGTATGAAGTCCAAATGCTCAGTAAATAGAAGTTCCCATGGCTGAGATTTATTGAACCAGTTGGTTATATTGGTGGTTATGTTGGTGAGGACTTCATCAGGGCCTGCTGACCTAATTAATACATGATATTACGCCAGTGGGCTGCTCAGAGTGTTACTCATGTTTCTGTTTGCAGGTTATCTGTAGAGTTACCTGATTTTTCTGTGAAGAGCGTGACCCATCTGCATGGATCTTTCTTGGTTTGGTTTCTTTTTATTTTTACTCTGTATGCCTTTTTTTTTTTTTTTAAGGAAGCAGGAGTACAATCCTTGGGTTGCCTTTACCAGGGCAAAATACTGTGCCGTTTCTGTTAGCATGGGCATGTGCAAGTTGCTGCTTTGAAGAGAAGGTCCTAATATGTTAAGGTATGCCAGGCTGTGACAAGCTGAAATCTCAGCTGAAGAGCCCTGTCAGATCTGTTCTCTCATCCATGCCCTCCCTCCGTTCAGACCCTGACCTTCCCCATCAGATAAGCAGCACAGATCTCGGCCCTGTTCCCTCTGCAGTCTCAGCTCATTAAAAATTCATTGCCTAAAGTGAATCTATTCTGTTGCTGCTGAAGTGTTATTTACCTCGGCCCGGATTTCCTCAGGTTCTGACAATTAGAGAGGGTCCAAGGAGAGAGCTGAGTCACGAGATTAAGACTTGGGCAATAATTCTCTTGTAGCAAGAGATGATCATGTAAAGCCATAATTTCCCAGCTGCATTTTGGTTCCTCTTCAGTGCTTCATTAAAGGTGGTGACTCAACAGAAAGGACCGAGGCACAGGTTAACAAGAATCCCTCCTTTTGTGGGATTAGAGCCTAGCATGGCCAGGCTCTTTCAAAGGCAGGAGATGTTGTCAAGCATCATTAGGAAGCTGTTTTAAACAGGAGTCATAAAGCACCCTTTGCGGTCAGACGAATTTATTAGAGAGGAGAGTGAGTGGAGGCAAACAGGGTAGGAGAGAAAGAGATGAACAATTTGCACGGCACCGATAACAAAGCCATTCACCAGATCCCGAGCTGCTACCATTAGAACAACTTAAAAGGATTTTGCGAAAATCCCAGGGTGTTTTTCGTTCTGGATGAAAGCGGAGACTTTGTGGATGGTGCTGGCAGACAACGGCGAGTCTTGAAATCAAGGTTTGTGTGCAGGTTAACTGCTTCCCAGCCTCATGGTTATTCCTTCCAACAAGTGAGAATGAGAAAAAACTGGCCTCTTGTTGTGCCCCAGTGATCCTGAAAACCCCCAGAACTCCAGCTTGGATGGCCTTTCACAAAAGCCGAGCAGCTGGGGGAGGAATCCGGGGCTTTTCCACAGGGAGCCCCGGGCTAGGAATATAACCTGGCTTCCTTTGGGAAGGTGAAGTACTTGTAGTAATTTCTCAGACAACTTCTGCAAGTATTCTCCAGCAATCTGCAGTTTGAAGGGCTGTTGGAGAGACTTCAGACACTATTGGATCTTTGATAGTGTCTGGTTTTGGAAAGAAAGAAAATGCTCTTCTTGAGTTTGATACAAGGGAGAAAAGAGGGAAAGAGGGAAATGAAAGAGGAACAGATGAATAAAAGCTACTTGTTTGGAAGTAGGTAAGCAGCTTTATTATACAGTTAGTGTGATGGACTATGTACTGTGTTTGTTTATTGAACCAACGGCATAAATCTAAATGAACCAGTAGCTCAAATGTAAACCAGCTGTGGCTGAAGGTAGAGGAATGCCAGATACTAATCATGCAGACAGCACCAGTCCTGGCCATGGGGTTTCCTCCCACCCTCGTCATTGTTGAGAAATGTGCAGTAAAATCTCATTTTCTTTGTGTGATGCTTGGGCCACACAAGCCCTGGCTCTGGCAGGCTGATGTGAGCCCCATGGAGAGCCCCATGGCTCCTGTGTATAAATGCTTTGCTGCCCAGGGGAAGGACAGAGGCTGGCAGTGGGACAGACAGGGCAGGAGTTTGGATGGAGTGTTGTTTCTGGAGCGGTTCCTTCCACTCTGTTTAGAGGGTTCTTGCTAGAGCACGATTGGAAAGAAGAAATGCGAATGTTGCAGAGACAGGGACAAAGGAGCAGGGTAATCAGGCTGTCTCTTTGGAGACTGAAGGGTAGCTGCTCATCAGGAGGGAGATTCTTTGGAGTGGAAAACGGTGGTCAAAAGTACATCTCCTGGATAGGAAGGAGTTTTTATTTTGTATTCAATTATTCATATGTGTTAGCTGGTTTGCAGATGAAGCTGCATCTCCTCCCTCCTTCCCTCCCTCCTTCCCTCCTGCCAGTGCACATCAGGAGTCTGCCGTGTGGGCTCGGGAGCTGGGAGTGCCCTGGCTGCTGTTCTATGCTGGGATGCTCTTGGACAAAAAGGATGTTGAAACCGAGGTATCCAAATTTCGAATCCCTAATTCCCTTCAGTGTTCTCACTCTTCACATTCTTCCACCGCGTTTTCATTTCTCCACCAGAAACCTTCCTTCCTTTCCTCACTCTGGAGTCCCTAGCAGGGAATTCCCGGGTGGGTGCTCACAAATACCCATGGCCCCTTTTCCTGGGCGGCAGCAGAGGGGAACAGCGCACGGCTTTGCACAGGGGGCCCTGGCAGAGGCAGGGAGGGGACCCGGAGCATTGTCTGGATATAATTTAGGCACTATAAACACAGGCAGCAAGGGGTCACGCTTTCTATTCTCATTGTACCCCCTGCAATGTCTCTGCTAACTGGTGCATACAACTTGAACTCTTGTAAAAATTAGCAGAGAGCACAGCGCCGGTGACAGAAAGCTGAACTTTTCCAACAGCAGGCTCTCAATCCGCTGCGCGCACTGAATCCACTTAAACTTTAAAGAGACAGCCTGCTCCCTATTCTTTCCACCGCTTAGCTTGGAAATGACTGCGGTACTAATTAAAAGCAAATAGTTTAATCTGGTTGCGTCAGGAAGGGAGGCTCTCCTCGGAGCGGGTTCCTCCTGCGCAGGGCCCGGGACCCCCGCGGGCGGCGGAGCCGAGCGAGCGCCGCTCCATCAATCCCCGCTCCGGGCCGGCCGCGGATCGCGGATCGCAGCCCTGCAGGGACCGAGCCCGCCATCCTCAGAGCAGTGTTGGCTCCTCATATAATAATCCGAATTGCCTTGGCGAGGGAGCCGCGGCATGCCGGGCTGCGGGCGGCTGCGATGAATCCTCGCCCCGGCGTTACCGAGGAGCGCCAGCGCAGCGCTCGCCGCTTCCAGCCAGGCTCAGCGAGGAGCACCGGCGGATTTAACGCTCAAACCCCAAAGTTTGTCTGAAATCTACCGCGAACGACAAGTGCTTCATCTCCAAATATCCAATCCGTCCTAGAGCCGGGCAGAGCAAACTCCTTGTCCCCCCCCCCCACACCAGAACTTCTAGCTGAAGCACTTTTCCTCACATGGAGAAGCCGTATTTATTTATTTTTTCCCTGATGCTCATATCAGCTTGCACTAATGATTTCATATGGCCTCAGCATAATAGAATAGGGCTTCTTTTTTTTTTCTTTTTTTTTTTTCTTTTTCCCCAAGTTTACATTTGCACGCAAGGATGTGTAACAACACAGAGAATTGATTTCTTCCCTTGTATTATCTTTGGATAACATGCATACCATCTTTGCTGGCTAACAAAGAAATAGGAAACCTCTCTTCTTTTGCTTCAGGATACCCATATGACACCCTGTTCCTGTATTTATTCTAAAGCAGCTGGGCATTGATAGCAAATTAACTAAAAGCCATAGAAGAAATCCATACCCATTTTCCTCCCTACCGTGTGTAAGGAGAATGAGCACAATGCACCTTTTTTTAGCAAGATTTTTATTGAGTTAGATAATATGTCAATGGTTTTAAATTTAAGTCAATTGCAGCAAGGCCACATTTTTCCTGTAGCAGGCCGGAAAAGAACAGTGAATAGAGAAAATTTAAGTCACTGCGGAATGGAGTGGGGTTTGCTGTGTTCAGCTAAAGTCCAGAGTAAATTGATGGCACTTTGCATCAATTAAGAAAGTGTTTCATTAAGGCAGAGAACTGATATGAGTGGGTAGGGTGGTTGGGTGCAGGTGCTGCCTCTTCTCCATCAGATCCTTGCAGGGAGGTGCTGATAGGTGCTGTCCCTACATATTCCTGATTTTGAGGGATCTGGGGTTTCTTGAGTTAAGGTGACAGCTGAGCCTTGGCACACAATGCCCTCAATATCTTCATGTCATCAGCTTGAAGGATTGGGAGAATTTTGTAGCTCCCCAGTGGCAAACAGAACAGCAATGCTTCTGGATTTTAATGTTGTATGAAGAGCACTCCAAGTTTCCATTCCATCTCTGTGGGGAGGCCCGGGGTGTGCTCAGCACAGGACATTGTGGGGCTCCCCTGGAGCTCCAGGATCCGCAGCTTCCCAGCCCAGCTGGCCCAGGGAGGACAGATGGCACCAAGTATCACACCTCTGAGATAGGAGGCTGTGGGAATACCAAACCAATATTCTGACACATGTTCTGCACTCCAGACTCTTTTAGAGAAAAATCCCAAATGCCAATCAGAGGAAGGTGGCTTCCCATCAGCTCCTGGGTACAAAGGCTTTGTTGATTCCCAGTGGAGTGGGGCACACTGCAGCAGGCCTGGCAGGGCTGTAAAGGCAGGGCTGGTGCTCCCAAGGCAGGTGTTGTGTGTGGCAGGGCAGGTCTCCAGAGCTGCTGTGGTGGTCAGGTCCCTTTGTTCTCTTTGCCAAGAGACCAATTTTTGGCTGCCTCTTTTGCTGTAAAAGGATGGAGACAACTACACAGCTTTACACTGTGACAAGTTTTGCAGAATGGTGTTATGGCTGTGCCAAGGGGTCTCCAGGGCACAGCCCATGTGGGTGTCACTCCAATGGTGTGACTGACATGGTCTGAGCTGGATCCTGCCCCAGCTTTGTGCTGATGGGATTCCCTTCACCTCGGTGTTATTTTAATTTACAGCAGTGTAAATTCAAGCCTGACCTCACTTTGTGGCTTGGTGTGTTTTTCTCATTCCCTGTGTAAAATGGAGATCTTTCCAGGAATTTGGTGGCTGTAAGTCTGGTGTCCAGCTGTTTTACACAATATCTCTGGTAGAAAGGCTGAGCATCGTGGATTTTGCTGTCTGCACCTCTCAGCAGAGGAAGTATTAGTTTTAATGTGTAGCAGCCTATGAAATGATAACTATGTCTTCATTTAGTCGAATGCTGCAGCATCCTAATCAAGCTTAACAATATTAGAAATCCTGTAACATGAACCAAATTAGATATTTTGCCAATTTCAATACTTCTACCTGATAAACTTGAAGCCTCTCCTGTTTAAAGGTCTATCCAGGAAGGCTGAAGTCGAAGAAATGTTAAAACCATTGTAAGAGGGAGGGAGGGAAATAAGGATTATATATAGACTCCCTAGAATTGAGTCCTTGGTTATTACATTGTGGGTTATTTATACTCCCCTGTTATAATTCTGTTTTACACTCCTCTTTTAGTATCTGTGCTCCCACTTTGTGGGTCACTGTATAGTACCCTGTGAGCACTTGTAAATGCATTGACTCCCACAGTTACAATTTTTTCATTCTGAAAGAATCCACAGCAGAGATAATGATTTTTCTTATTTTGCTGCATTTCACATCTTTAAACAGCAACGTGGTGACGGTATCTGCTTCAAACTTTCCAGAACTCTGCCATAAAGTGAAGACAGTATATTACTGCTATAGATTTTATGTTCACTCTGTTTGCTTTGAAAGGGTGTGCGGACATGTATGCACAATGTGTGATTATTAAAAATTCTCTCCTACGTTTGTAAAGCCTCAGACTTTTGTCTGTTTAGTGATATATCATGGAAACAGAGCAAACCATTGCCTCGTGCATGAATGACCCTGTAGTGTTTGTGCTGATCTTTATATGTTTTTTCAACACGTGAAAAGAGAAGGCTGTGAAGTGATATTTTTCATTTCCTGATAATTGTAGTAGGCAGTTACCCAGAGTGAATGAAGTGAGCTGTGCTTCAAATGTGCATTTTCTGTTCAGATACAATCTTTCATAGCATTAGAATGGGGCATTGCTGCATTAAATGCTGCTGTTGTAGATGGCAAATGCAGAGTCCTCAGTGCTGATAAAGAGCAGAGAGCCCATGAAGTGCACAATGCAGTGACTGGAGAGGAGAAAACAGATGCACATAAACAGAGGAGTTATTGCAGTGCTTTGTGATGATACAGAGTAAGCAAACACAATGGAGGGACTATTCTGTGTAGAGGGTGACAGAGCTGGCACTTCTGTGTTTCTCTGTTTTCATTCAAATACCTCTGATTCCCAGACCTGAAAGGAAAATAAGTTGAGGTAATGTGGGTGACCAGCAATATTAATTACTAAAATACTGCTTTTTGAGCAGTCTGATTAAAGACAAATTGAGAAGTAACCCAGAAACTGCATCATTTCACAAGGTCAAGAATTGAGGATCTTTTATGGGAAAGGTGGGAAAATCTCTTCCTTGATTCACTAGAGATAAAATATAATACTAAAAAAAGGTGTGTAAGACCCTCAATGGGTACAGGCTGGCTTAAACCATCTCAAAGGCAGTGCACCAGTTTATATCAGCTAAATACTCTGGTTTCAGCCAAGGTTGAGTTGAGAACTTTCTGAAAGAGCCTCCTCTGAGAGTTAAGAGTTCCAATTCCTACATTTGTTAGAGGACCCAGACCTTGCATTTCCTCTTAATCTGGCAAATTTCACATTTCTGCTCAGGATTTTTACTGCCAGGGCTTGACACAGCCTTTCACCCCGAGAGTTCCCTGGCAGGAGCAGGGTACATTTCCTTGCCCATCTCTTTCTGCAGGAAGCTTGCTGCAGTGCCATGCTCCCATGGCTGCCTGGCACACCCTGCTCCTTATCCCAGGCTCCCTTCCACCCCAGCTTCTCAAGTGCACCCTGTGCCCCCTTGTGCCATTTTTATTTTTCACATACTTATATGCAAAAATGACACTGCCAGCCATCCCAGAACTCTGATCCACATCTATGGATGCTACAGCTGGCTGATCAATTTTATTGATTTCTTTCAAGTGCCTCTGTCAAAATGATCACACAGTGCTAGACTGTTTTCCAAACCTGCAGGTACACTACTGGACTAATACATTCTTTTGGTATCTCTACACGTCTCCTCCTTTTAAAAATTATTTTTAATGGTGTCATCCGCATTTATTTTACTTTTTTTCCAGAAAAGGAACAAATCTGTTTGGATAGCAAATAATTGATTATGTCTGTCAAATGGACTGATTTTTTTGTACACAACAGAAGTCTATGGAACATGATCTTTTAAAATAGTTGTTCAGGTCCCTAAGTCAAGGGGAGGGCTGTTATCAGGTGTGATTCAATGGTGGATTCAGTGACTTTTAGAACAGAAGGATCTGTGAATGACACTGTGGAGTTACAGCTCGACTGGGCAATTTATTTCAACATTCTGTCAATGATGGGTGGAATAAAGTTGCTTTCAGCACTTTACCTGTTCTGTAGCTTTTTTTTTTTGGAGATGATGGACTTAAGGCTCATGTTTTACTTTGCAAGAATCTGATCATTTATCAGATGGGAGTTGGAGAAGATCTGGTTTTTTCCCTGCAAGGTAGAATATTGCCAATTGGAAAGGCAAAGTGTGTGTGGAGAAAAATACCTCTGGGAGAGGAGAAGCGGAGCACAGAGGCGCTGAGCATGATCACAGCAGTCAGTGAAGAGGATTATTTCCTTCCCCTGATGTCCTGCTAATGGTAACAATGCCTCGTCCTTCATTAACACCCAAACTACCTGTCAGAGACAACATCCACTGCTTCTACCCAACCCAAACTCTTGGCAGATTTTTCACTTCCTCTTGTTTATTGTTTTCACTAAATCTACTTATTCGTGGTGGTCCCGATGTAAGTGAAAGGTGAAGGCTTGTGACACTGAAAACGTGGCAGCTTATCAGTTGTGATAAGGCATTTCCTTCCTTTAAAATGCACAAAGGCTCGGGCAGGGCTATCTCCGGGGCTCTGAGCTGGGGAGTTTTGCTCCCCCCTAACCTGTAGGGAATCCCCTGGAAATGTGGAGAAGCCACGTGAGGTTCTTGGGCTTTTTCTTAGCACCAAAGCTTATGTGTTTCCTGGAGAAATGCTGAGGATGCTCTGGAATTTAACTTAATAAATGCAGATAATACAGTTTCATTAAGGTATCACAAAAGAGCTGAAGTAGCTCATCTTAATTCTTTAATTTCCTGCTTCTCTTCTTGCCCCTTGTTTGTCTTGGGAAGGGAATGGAAACCATGAATTTCCCTGTATGCCTTGGCCCATCCCTGCTGCTACCACAGTCCCTGAGCTTGGTATCTGTGCTGGTGGCCTCCTGTGCTGAGGCAGTGTCTGTTTACACCTTCCTATTCTGCAGGGAATGGCCCTCTGTGTGTTTGCTTGGGATATGAGAATATGAAAAATTGCTGATCATAGATCATCTCCATAAATCTTACAGACAATAAGTCATAAAACCTTGTGTCCTTACATATGGCAGTAGCCCAGGGACAGCTTCACCAGATGTGAACAACAGCCCCAGAAACAAAAAAAAATCAGTTGAAAAACTTCTCCCACTGTTTACATTGCCTGCAGTTGAAGCTGTATCTTGGGGAGGCTGGGGCTGGTGGTGTTGCTTTTCCCTTTTTTTCTTTTCTTTAATACCTTAGAGTTACACTGACATGTCTATAGCACGGTGAGAATTCCCCATGCACTAATTAAAAAGCACTATCATTTGTTAACTTCTCCCTTGCATCAGCTGCAGCAGGACAACAAGCTGGCAGGCTGTGAGGAGACCTCCAGGTACTCCCAAGTTTCATCCATCTCCTCCATCCAGCATCCCTCCTCCTGCCTCCAAACCCAGCACAAGTGATTTTCTCCCAAGCAGCTCAAAAGAAAGGCAAGTAGGTTATGGTCTGGAAACTGTCTTCTGTCAGTAAGAGAGACCTGGTTAGCTTTTTCCTCCCCTGCTTTGCATATCTATCAAGGCAAATTAAAGGAGACACAGGAAGGAGTCTTATTGTCTAATAATCCTGCCAGGTTTTAGATCTCTGTTCATGAATGGAACTGAAGTGTCTCAGCAGCAGCAAGCAAAACCCACGTGAAGTTAGCAGGCTTTGCTCTGCGTTTGCATGTAGTGGTTGAGGCTGGGATTGTTTTCCCCCTATGATGTATCTCTGGTTTTATTGTCATTCTTTTC